>JAFBJT010089865.1:44695-69695 GCA_016785325.1 Chascanopsetta lugubris
GCGTCTTCGGTTTCGCCATCGGATACGTGACGGGGCTGCAGATCAAGTTCACCAGTCCGCTCACGCACAACGTGTCGGGGACGGCCAAGGCCTGCGCCCAGACCGTCATCGCCGTGGTTTACTACGCCTCCAGCAAGAGCTTCCTGTGGTGGACCAGCAACATGATGGTTCTGGGCGGATCCTCCGCCTACACCTGGGTGAAGAGTCTGGAGATGAAGGCGGCGCCTGTCAAAGAGCCGCAGGACCCGGCCAAAGAGAAACTGCTGAGCGAAGAGAAGGGCGACGCCGCCGTGTGACCAAAGAATGTGAAGCGACGTCAGACTGGGAAATGAGAAGTTATGTGAAGTACAACATGAAGTACAACATGTGGTACAACATGTGGTACAACATGTGGTACAACATGTGGTACAACATGTGGTACAACATGTGGTACAACATGAAGTACAACATGAAGTACAACATGTGGTACAACATATGGTACAACATGTGGTACAACATGTGGTACAACATGAAGTAGATGAAATATAACATGAAGTACAACATGTGGTACAACGTGAAGTAGATGAAATATAACATGAAGTACAACATGTGGTACAACATGAAGTACAACATGAGGTACAACATGAGGTACAACATGAGGTACAACATGAAGTACAACATGTGGTACAACATGAAGTACAACATGTGGTACAACATGAAGTAGATGAAATATAACATGAAGTACAACATGTGGTACAACGTGAAGTACAACATGAAGTACAACATGAAGTACAACATGTGGTACAACATGTGGTACAACATGTTGTACCACATGAAGTACAATATGTGGTACAACATGTGGTACAACATGTTGTACCACATGTGGTACAACATGAAGTACAACATGTGGTACAACATGAAGTACAACATGTGGTACAACATGTGGTACAACATGTGATACAACATGAAGTACAACATGTGGTACAACATGTGGTACAACATGAAGTACAACATGTGGTACAACATGTGATACAACATGAAGTACAACATGTGGTACAACATGAAGTAGATGAAGTACAACATGAAGTACAACATGTGGTACAACATGTGATACAACATGAAGTACAACATGTGGTACAACATGAAGTACATGAAGTACAACATGAAGTACAACATGTGGTACAACATGAAATATAACATGAAGTACAACATGTGGTACAACATGAAGTACAACATGTGGTACAACATGAAGTACATGAAATATAACATGAAGTACAACATGAAGTACAACATCTGGTACAACATGTGGTACAACATGAAGTACAACATGAAGTACATGAAATATAACATGAAGTATAACATGAAGTACCTCTTGTGGTACAATATGAAATATAACATGAAGTACATCATGAGGTACAACATGAAGTAAATCATGAAGTACAATATGAAATATAACAAAGTACACCATGAAGTCCAACATGAAGTATAACGTGGTACATCATGAAGTACTTCATGTTGTACTTCATGTTATACTTCATGTTGTACCTCATGATGTACTTCATGTGGTACTTCATGTTATACTTCATGTGGTACTTCATGTTATACTTCATGAAGTACTTCATGTTGTACCTCATGATGTACTTCATGTTATACTTCATGAAGTACTTCATGTTATACTTCATGATGTACTTCATGTTATACTTCATGTGGTACTTCATGTTATACTTCATGTGGTACTTCATGTGGTACTTCATGTTATACTTCATGTTGTACCTCATGATGTACTTCATGATGTACTTCATGTTATACTTCATGTTATACTTCATGTGGTACTTCATGTGGTACTTCATGTGGTACTTCATGTGGTACTTCATGTGGTACTTGGGGTTTGGTTTTGTGGGTTTCTTTAAATACACTTTAACTTCAGGTGTGAAGGACTTTGTAAATATTATGTTAAAGCTTCAGATTCATTTGAAGCCTCTTAAATTATTTTTAATGATGAAAATAATAATGTGTTTTATTCTGGTGAAAAAAGGAAGATATACATTTTTTATGCAGTGGTTCAATAGAAGCTTTTCTACCGGGATTTAGTGGTGATTCATATTTTCTATTCAGGATTTTGAAGATTGAAATGAAACGGGATCAAAGATCATGTGAATGTTTTCCAGCGTTTGGTCAGTAATTTATTTGTTTTCACAAATACGAATAAAGCCGATGTTTCAGCTGCTTCTGTTCGACGTTTCCAGTCGCTGGCGGAAGATAAACGTGTGTTTACATTTCAAGATTTATAACTTTACATCTTTTACTTTTCATGAGACATTTCAGCAGGAAGTCGGCCGGTTAGCACTTCCTGTTTCTTCAGCAGGAAGTCGGCCGGTTAGCACTTCCTGTTTCTTCACCTCCAAGCGGCGGAGTGTTTGGAAGGGCCTGAAAAACTTCCTCAAAGAGGATGAGAGCAGATCTGAAAACATGGAAACCATGGCAACCGCTGAGCGCACAGGAAAACCGCCTTCGTGATGAAATGTGCTGAGTCACTGTTTTCAGCCTCAGACCCAGAGTGTGACATCATCAGGCAGGAGAGAGAGAGGGAGAGAGAGAGAGAGAGAGGGAGAGAGACAGCTGGTGTGTGATGACACGTCTGTAAACACGTATGTCGGTTTGCACATGTATGTATTTATGACGACTGGTGGCATTTGGGGATCTGTCTGTCTGTGTCTGTCTCTCTGTCTCTCTCTGTCTGTCTCTGTGCCTGTCTCTCTCTCTGTCTGTCTGTCTCTCTCTCTCTCTCTCTCTGTCTCTCTCTCTGCCTCTCTCTCTCTCTCTCTGCCTCTTGCTGCTTTTCTCATTATCATATTTTCATTTTTGCCTCAGATGCTCTTTCCGCTCACGGTGCCAGCAAACACCCCCCCTCCCCCCCCCCCCCACCCCCCCCCCCGTGATGAGTCAGTGTAACCAGTTACAGACCTGATGAGGAGCTGAATCGTAGGAAGCTGGTTTCACAAACGGACGCCTGTGGACGTGAGGAACGGGTTAAAGGTGAATTCTGCTCCGTGATGCAGAGATGGAAGGATTCATCATCGGATCCTCGCGGACGTCCAACTTCCCCCCGAGCTGCTGCTGCTGCTGCTGCTGCTGCCGCTGCTGCTGCTGCTGCTGCTGCTGCTGCTGCTGCTGGTCGGAACCCTCAGCAGCGGAGATGTTCTCCACCTTCTCTCCTCTGGACCTGGAGCTTCTCTGCCTCCTGCTTCTGTGCGTCTGTGTCTCAGCCTCGGCTCAGGGTGAGGAGACTCGGGCGCATGTTTACTATCACAATCTGTCTCTACCTGCGTTTGCATCAGAATGATGTGTAATGGCCCTTTAACTGCTGACTGACTCTTTTCCACTGTGGATGAGTCACGGACTTCAGGCTCCAGTCTGAAGAAAAGGTCTCTGTTGATCCATGTTGATGTTGAGAAATTTTCAATATCTGGGAGTTATTTCAATCATTTGGATTAAACACACACATCTATCGTGATTGATTAATTTAATTAAATCACTGATGATGACTGTTAGTCGCTGCCAGCTGTGAGGGAGGGGCGGGGCATGAGGGGCGGGGCATGGGGGCGGGGCATGAACACCCAGAGATCATCTGATGACTCATCTCTGATTGTTTCATTATTCTTCTTGTTTCTATTTATAATTATTCAACTCCATTAATTTCAAAGGCTGAAGTTTATTGCCTTAATTACCTAATGACCTTAATACTTTTTAAATTCTACTATTGAATTTTTTAAAGTCTATAGATTCTTTTGATAGAAATGTAACTGGTACATAGTTATACTTTTTTTAATATCAATTGAATATATTAATATTCCTGAGCGTTATGATGTACAGTTGAATCCAGTGCCGATTGATTGATTGATTGATTGATTTTCCTCAGCTGGGACAGAGGAGGCGTGTCCGAGCTCAGACTGGAGCGTCATGTGTCGTCCGTGTTGTGAATCTCACCTCATCCAGTGTCCGTGTCCGTCCACGGGGTCAAAGGTCGGATACATGGTGCCCTGCTGCCGCAACGCTGCCGACCAGTGTGACCCCTGCATCCTTCACTCAGGTAACACACACACACACACACACACACACACACACACACACAGCACTGTGTAACGTCCGTTTCCTCTGTTTGTCTGGAGGCTGCAGTTTGTTTGAAAACTGTAAAACCTGCAACAACGGAACCTGGAGAGCAAACGATGATTTCTACGTCAGCGGGAGGTTTTGTAAAGAATGTCGGCGCGGATGGAGCGGAGGCGACTGTCAGAGTGAGTCCGCATCAGAAGGATGATCATCATCAGAATCATCATGATCAGAATCATAATCATCATGATCAGAATCATAATGATGATAATAATAATAATCATAATCATAATCATAAAAATGATAATAATGATGATGGTGATAATAATCATAATAATCATAATGATAAAAATGATAATAATAATAATGATAATAATGATGATAATAATAATGATGATGATAATCATAATAATCATGATCATAATCATAATGATACAAATGATAATAATGATGATAATAATCATAATAATGATAATGATGATAATGATAATTATAAGGATAATAATAATGATGATAATGATAGTAATGATATGATAATAGTAATGATAATAATAATAATAATGATCACAATGATGATAATAATAATAATGATAAAGATATTGGAATAATTGTGATAATGATGATGGAAATAATATTAAGGATAATTATGATGATAAAACATTGAAACAGTTGTAATTTAATAATGATGTTGAAAATAATAAAGATATTATTGTTCTTATTAAAACAACAGCTGTAATAATAGTAATAATAATGATGATCATAGATTAATAAAAAGCCAGAAATATTGTTTAAATATTTTTTATTCTTGCAATAAATAGGACGGAAGGAGGAGAGAAAGATAATTATACTTTTGAGAACATAAGAAATATCTATTTGAATTTACATTTATTTTCTTTTTAGTTCTTTTAATAATTTTCTGAAAGCTGCAGTTCCAGAAAACTGTCACTGGATGGCGACAGTGCTTGATGTTTGATATCCACAGAGACAGTCAGCAGCTCATTGATCTGCTGTGACTCAGAGTTGATGAGGAGGCTCCTGCAGAAAGTAGAGTTAAAGTTAGACTTAGACTTAGAGTTAGAGTTAGAGTTAGAATTCGGGTTAGAGTTAGAGTTAGAATTAGAGTTAAAGTTAGACTTAGACTTAGAGTTAAAGTTAGAGTTCGGGTTAGAATTAGAGTTAGGGTTAGAGTTAGAGTTAGAATTAGAGTTAAAGTTAGACTTAGACTTAGAGTTAAAGTTAGAGTTCGGGTTAGAATTAGAGTTAGGGTTAGAGTTAGATTTAGAATTAGAGTTAGAGTTCGGGTTAGATTTAAAGTTAGAGTTAGAGTTAAAGTTAGGGTTAGAGGTAGAGTTAGGGTTAGAGTTAGAGTTAGAGTTAAAGTTTGGGTTTGTTAACAAACGGATCAATAAATGAAGTGTGTTCAGGGCGTCGGTCACATGACCCCAATAACAGGTTGAACACGTGGCCACGCCCCCTCTTCACTGAGGAATTCTGTTCGTTTCTTTCTTCTTTTATGGCCTGAGGGAAAAATCCACCTGCAGCAGAGTCTGTGGACTTTTCAAGATCAAAGGAATAACGTGGTTTTGTTGCCCGTGGCAACCGGAGGAGTGCCTCAAAGACTTTTACATGAAAGAGGAAAGGATTTGTGTGTAACTGTCACACTATTCTGAAACTTCTGAGAAGCTCAAATAAATTGAAAAATTAAAACTGAAAAATAGATGAATATGTTCAAATGAATAATTAAAGATAAAAAATAAAGGCAATACAATAAGAAAATCGGAATTAATAAAACATCACAGAATTCATTGAGGAATAATGTGAATCAACTGACTAAATACAATTCTCTCTCTCTCTCTCTCGCTCGCCCAGCATGTGGGGGCGTGGTCCATCAGCCTCAGGGTCTCGTGGTTCTGGACGTTTACCCCACAAACGCTCGCTGTGAGTGGAGGCTGCGCGTCCAACCAGGACGAAGCATCGAGCTCCAGTTCGTCACTTTATTTTCCACTTGTCAGCGAATCGTAAATATTCGAGTCAAAATTCAAAGAATGGTTTGAAATTATTTTGAAAGTTGATCAAATCCTGACGTCACGTCAGGTTCTCTCAGCTCAGTCTGGAGTCCGACCACAACTGTCGCTATGACTACGTGGAGCTGCGGGACGGCGACGACCTGAGCTCTCCCGTGATTGGCCGCTTTTGCGGCGACCGTCTGCCTCCGCCCATAAAAAGCTCCGGGAACTTCCTGCACATCCTGTTCACCTCAGACGGATCCAACAACTTTGACGGGTTTGTTCTCACGTTTCAGGAGAGTTCAGGCAAGTGGAATTATTATGATTATTATTATTATTGTTATTATATTATTACAAGTGTATTGATTTGGGTTGATATTTACCTTGTATCCGATCATGTGCAGTCAGGATAGCAAAATAAAATAAGCATCAATAAATAATCAATAATAATGACAGCAATGGATAAATATAGAAAATCAAAGACTTTGAAACTAACACATAAATCTAATAATACAAAATCACCATTAAATCAAACGAAACGAATGTTAAAAGCAACCTAATTATAACCTGTTATAGATATTCATGATTAATAAACGTATCTTTACCATTTACTCGATGATCCATATTTGTTGGTGTGTATTTGGACACGTTTACATATTTACAACCTATTTTTCATCTATCTACATTTTCTACTCTTCCCTTTCATATTGTAAATGTCTGTAGATGATTTCATCTGTGTGTAAACATCTGAAGTGATGTGAAACTGGTTCCAGGCAGCAGAGCTCCGCCCCCTCACTGTGATTCTCCACTGGAGCCTGTGAACGGACGTGTGGTGCCTGTGCTCGGCCTCCAGGGGGAGCTGGTGTCTGTGAACTACAGCTGCCGTCCACCCTTCACCCTGAGCGGCTCCCAGCACAGGAGCTGTCGGCCTGACGGTCTGTGGAGCGGCACAGCGCCCTCATGTGTCAGAGGCAGGTTTTACACCCACTCACTTCCTGTGGCTTCCTCATCTTCACAGACTCACCATTCACTTCCTGTCTCCCTCTCTCTCTCCCTCTCTCTCTCTCTCTCTCTCAGCCCAAACCAGCAGGGCTCGCTGTGCCACTCTGCCCAAATTGCGGCACGGCTTCCACAGGCGCGCTGAGCGGCCAGCAGGGGGCGCTGAGGCCGAGTTCTTCTGTAAGAACTCCTTCATCCTGAGGGGGAACCGGCGCAGCAGCTGCCTCCCTGATGGATCCTGGAGCCACAGACCACCGGAGTGTGTGAGAGGTAGTTCTACAACACACACACACACACACACGTTTCCACGTCCTCAGTGAGGGGACTTTGTCCTTATTTCACTCAAGGAAACAAACAAATCAAGATAAATTAAGAATCGACCCAAATCTTGATTATTGATCAATGATGAATCTATATTATCTTTATTCATACATTCTGTTTATATTTCTCATTAATTTTGTCATGACTACAATCGACTGACATCTTCAGTCTATATTTTCATGTTACAAAGTGTATTTATACATTATTACATTCTTTATTCTTGCTTTTATATCAAATCTAATTTTTACAATATTTATACAATCTACATTTTTTCTAAATTAACATAAGTACTTTTGTTTCAGTCTTTGTAAAGTTTTAAATCTACATGTTTAGTCTTAGTGTTACATTCTTAACCTCAATTAATTTCAATTTATTCAATACATTTGTGATTAATTTTACAGAGAACATTTGAACATTCGCAGGTTTATTTCTTCAATCTCTGTTTTTTATGTTTTTACTTTCCAGAGCTTCATCGTCCTTTACTTCTATTTTATTTTCCTTCTCTTCAATTCTTATGATTACATTTATGAATTCATGTTTTTCTACGTGATTCCGTTTTCTCCGTTTCAGTTTGTCGAGAGCCCAAAGTGTCGGACCTGGTGTGGAGCGTTGTGACTCCTCCCCTTTTATCCAGGTGAACTCTGAAGCTCCAGAGTTGGATTATTACTTTATTACAAACTCGGCTCACAAACGTTGGATTTCCTTTCATCGACAGAGACGAACTCAAACGGAGACTTGGCCTCTCGCCCTGGAGCCGGTTCTCTGGAGGCTCGGACCCGGATCCGACCCAACCTCCTCCCGGTTTCCTCTGGGTCGACTCCAGCGTCCGGTACGAGTGCGCGGCGCCTCTTCATCGCGGCGCAGGAAGTTCCCTGCGCCGCTGTCTGAGCAGCGGCTCGTGGAGCGGCGCCTCGTTCTCCTGCTCGCCAGGTCTGACTCTTCTTCTTCTTCTGCTCAGAGAAACTTCAGATCCGCATCACACGGACTTTAAAGCCGCCGACCGAGCTTGAACATTTCTTCTTCTTTGCTTCCTGCAGTTTGTGGCAGATTGGACTCGTTCAGCCTCCACAGCCTCTCAGACACCGACTGGCCGTGGCACGCCGCCGTGTACGTGCGCTCGCCTCGCCGCCACGCCGCCGCGTACGTGCGCTCGCCTCGCCGCCACGCCGCCGCGTACGTGCGCTGGCCGCGCCGCCACGCCGCCGCGTACGTGCGCTCGCCGCGCCGCCACGCCGCCGCGTACGTGCGCTGGCCGCGCCACCACGCCGCCGCGTACGTGCGCTGGCCGCGCCGCCGCAGCGCGCGGGAGGCCTCAGAGGAGTCCTGGTCCTGGAGCCTGACCTGCAGCGGGGCTCTGCTCTCTCAGCGCCGCCTCCTGGTGGCGGCTCAGTGTGTGACGGACAAACACACGCAGCAGCCGCTTCACCCTGAACACGTGAAGGTCGTCATGGGCCATCACCTGCAGGAGGCCAGGGGCCGACTGGGGCGACAGAACCAGCTCACGGTGAGAAAAACAGTCCACTTAGAGGAGAAATAACACATTTATTTTCCTCATTCATTCACAAAAATAACAAACATTATTGTAGTAGTCATCCGAATACACTAAAAACGCCATGACATCCAAAATATGGAAGAAAAAAAATCAAAATATATTTACATTTCTCATTTATATTTAAAATAAAAGCACATTTCCTAATATTTTCCTCTGTGTCAACAGGTGTCAGACATTTTGCTCCACCCTGACTCCGCCCTCTCGCCGGACGCCGTCGTGGCCGTTCTCAAACTTAAAAACAAAGTCAAGATCAGCGAGCGCGTGCTGCCGCTCTGTCTCCCCGGGGAGCGAGGAGGAGGAGGAGGAGCAACGGGGACGGAGGGGGCGGCGGCTTACACCAGCAGGTGGATTCTGCCCGACGACCACAGACACCTGAGCCGATTCGCCGCCCGCAGCCAAACGGAGCGGGTGGAGCCGAGCGAAAAAGAACTCGGGACGTGCGTCGGCCACAATCCTCCGGGTCTCGGGGTGACTCCGCCCACTGGAGGAGGCGGGGCCTCCGGCTGGCAGCTGGTCTCCATGGAAACCGCCAGCGACGACTGTCAGCGGACTCACGGGGTCCGGATCGGGGACTTCAGGAACTGGATCGAGACAAACATCAAATGAGTCGAGTTTCTCCTCCCGTTTACGATCCGACACGTTTCTGGAATGACATTTGTGAATAATCTATTTTTAGAAAATAAAGGTGCTGTTTTTAAACTCTGGTTATTTCTTATCGCCAAGTCAGAGCTGCTCTGCTGTGTGAGAGCGCTAAGCTCAGCATTCAGCATCCATCCCATAATGCCACCGCCACCTCTGTGTCCTTGGCGACCGTCAGCTCTGACGAACCTGGAGCTAAAAGTATTATAAGGATGAGCGACGTGTCGCACTTCTGCAAACGTGCATCTGGTTTACTTAACCAACATTAATTATGCGCAGGATTCATCTGAGTTTTGGCCTGAGCTCAGCGTGTTGTATGTTCTGCATGTTCATGCGTGTGCTTGGCGTGTTGGTACTGCATGTTCATGCGTGTGCTTGGCGTGTGCGCTCTGCAGACATGATGTCCAACATGTGCCGTCATTGACAAACACGCTGAGAGGATTTACTAAACTTAGCTCTTACTCCTGAGACGCTCCACACCTTTTAATCCGCGCATATTAAACAATGAGAGCAGCTCACTCGCTCACCGAGGGGGCGGAGCCTGGGGGGGCGGGCCTTCTTCTGCTCAGACCTGTCAAGAGGAGAGAATGTTGGATGAAAGAGTGAAATTCAGAGTGAAACGACTTCGCTGTAAAAAATAAACACTGGTCCATTTTAAAGCGTCTCCAGGCGACTTAGCAGCTTACTGACTCCCGCCAGCGCAGGACTCCATCTTACCGCGCGATGATGTCATGCTGCTAAAAATGAGGCGGAGCTTCACTAAGCTAATGAGCTACCCACTCATTAAGTGAGAGAACACCCACACCCACACCTGACCTCTCATCTCCACGACCGCTGTTGGTGCATGTGCAGGAGGAGGCAGGGGAAAGGGGGCGGAGCTAGAGGAGGAGAACGTTGCAGCTGCACCTGTACGACCTCACTCTGCATCGGCTCTGCAGCTCGTTCGCTGGAGCGAAGGAGGGAAATTATCAATCTGGCGCAAAGAGGAGGAGACTTCCACAGGTGAGACTTAATGAGATGATTTGCATATGGGCAGAACTTTGATCAGTTTCTGCAGCTTTAAGTTTGATTCGTTTTACTTTTAAAACTTTACAACAAGAGAAAACGTTGGTTAATACTTGTGAGCATTAACAAGAAGCCATTTTACAGAGTTGATTTTTAGTTGTCTGATCTGAACTGTAGGATTTTTTTAAATAGCTCCGCCTCTCCTTCATTTGCTCATTTAAAATGGTCAAATCAGACAGTTTGTTGATGTAAGAAATGTTTCGATTATATTTGTTACTTGTGTGAACGTTTCTCAGGGCTTTCATAATAAAAAAAAAATTTGAAGTTACTTTTGACGTTCTCGGCACAAAGACTCAAATTTGCGATAATTCTACGCTGAACAAAAATCCGTCAGTGACGGAGTAAAGATCGCAACAGCAGCAAAGTGGTTTATTTACTCGTTAGCATCTTGTCCTTGGCTATGCAATAACATTTGGACATTTAATTTTCTAAAATAATCAAACTCTCACATTTTCTTTCCTTTACAAATCTACAAAACCTTAAAGGGGTAGTGTGTCGAATTGAGCAGAACCTGGTGGTGAACATGCAAATAGCATTTCCCTCCAAAGTGAAAGGTTTTGACAGATTCAGGGTTAAAAGCTGAAAACTGAATTGGGGGAAGATGAGTTTCAACTGAGCGTTTGACATTGATTCAAAGTTACATTGTGGAAAAATTGGTGAAACCAAAGCTATAAAAAACAAACAAGGTTTAGTTTAGTTTGTTTACTTTGTCTATTTTGGGCTACTATAAAAACATGGCCGCCTCCGTTTAGGGAACTAGCGCTGATGTAAATTCTAGAGTCACGAAACAACAGTCTAATTATCTAAATGTATTTTCTTCAAGAATTGTAACATATTTTACTGCCACTTAACATATTTAATCTTAAATACTAAGACAAATTAAATGAAAGACTTGACAAAGATCTGCAGGAAGCTGTTTCTCAATCATTCTGTTCTGTGCTGCTGTTAAACGTCAGTATGTAAATGAAGCCTCTGGATGTCGTGTCAGAGGAAGTGACAGCGGAGCTGTGACCCAGATCTGAGGATACCTGAGTGTTATGGCTGCTGCTGCTGCTGCTGCTGCTGCTGCTGCTGCTGCTCAGTCGTCAGAGGTCACCTCAGGATACAGCCTAAAAACAGACACGGGAAAAAAAAAAATAAATAAAAAGCAGCAAGTCGGAGAATGAGCGGCGCTGCTGCTTCAGCAGGCGGCGAAACGCCGGCGACATCTGTTCGCCAATTAAAAGATTAATGACTTTACATCTCGGGACAGGAACCAGTCAACTCCCGCATTCTGAGGAAGTGACACTTTCTTAAAGCAATGCAACACTGATGGCCCCGGGCCACATGTGCATCATTAGAGATACGGCGCTCACACACACACACACACACACACACACACACACACACACACACGCTTAAGTCAAGACAAGGCAGAGGGAGGATGGAGTTCAAAAGAATCGCCAGAAGGATCAACTCAGAGAAATTAACTAGATGAGTTTCACATCAGACACTTTCTTCTTCTTCTTCTTCTTAAAGAACGTGAGTTCAGAGCCGAAGCTCCGCCTCCGACGCTCCATCAATAAAACAGTGTGTTTAAGAACATGGGAACTCGTGGCAGCGACGGTCACTTGTGAATAATCGGAGAAAACATGGACAACAACCGAGAACTATTTCATCTGACTGAATACTTTTCTCTATTTATTAAAAATCAACGCATTCATTAAAGTGTTATTTTTGTACGATTCGTTCGTGAAGGAGCTGAAATGAGTCTTTAAATATGTTTTCTTTGTGCAGATTTTAGGATTTTCTTTTTCAAATTTTCCAATTTATTTCCAAAGCACTAATTCTTCTTAAAAATAACAATATTAATAATAAACCCAGCATCAATCTATCTTATTAATTTCTATAAGAAATAAAATAAAATCGACATAATTCAACATGGTGGTTGCCATAGAGACGAGCTCCTTCTGATGGTAACGTAAACAATCATTTGTAAATTATATTTTTTTAAACTTCAGCACAAGTATTTTTATCATTAGTATTTCTACAAAAGGAACTGGAAACGATTCCTGCCACATCTCACCTGAGCTTTAATAGGTGAAAACCAATGAGTGAAGAGCTGAGCTCATCCAATGAGTGAAGAGCTGAGCTCATCCAATGAGTGAAGAGCTGAGCTCATCCAATGAGTGAAGAGCTGAGCTCACAATGAGTGAAGAGCTGAGCTCATCCAATGAGTGAAGAGCTGAGCTCATCCAATGAGTGAAGAGCTGAGCTGTGACTCATCCAACTCTTTGTGACACAAACTGAATCAAAACCTTCAGAGTCAGAAACAGAATCAATAAACATCAGATTCAGTCGGCTGCTCGTCGGCGCCTCCTGTCAACACCTTGACATATTTCCTCTGGAGGTCAAACTCTCGATCTCACCGCTCAGCAGGTCTTTATCACTGTGGGCTGAGTCATTATACATCCCATAATAAACAAAACTGTGCCTCTGCAGAGCCCGATAATAGTTTCATACCTGCTGGTGACGTGGAGCCTTCCATTAAAGGTCCACAGACTCTGTTTACTGTTTGAGAGTGGATCAGGAGCAGCTCCTCTCCACTAGAGGGCGCCATGTTGCACCACCGTGTTTCTACAGGAGCCCAGAATGGACAAACTCACCCAGCTTTGGAATTGAAAAGCTAACTGCAGGTTAGCATGAGCGAGCATAGCGTCTGGAAGAGAGGGCTGAGGAGAGGGCGGAGATTTAGCTGCGATATGTAACTTCACCACTAGATGCCACTGAATCTTAAAGACAGACAGGTACTGCTCAACTGGTTGATATTAAAATACTTTGTATTTGTTGAACTTGTCCGATCAAAATCAAACGAGCTTATGATGATGTGATGCCGAAATGTACGATACGATAAGATACAATAACATAAAGTATGATAAGATACAGTAATAAGATATAATATAAAGTACAATAACATAAAGTATGATAAGATACAGTAATAAGATATAATATAAAGTACAATAACATAAAGTATGATGAGATACAGTAATAAGATATAATATAAAGTACAATAACATAAAGTATGATAAGATATAGTAATAAGATATAATATAAAGTACAATAACATAAAGTATGATAAGATACAGTAATAAGATATAATATAAAGTACAATAACATAAAGTATGATAAGATACAGTAATAAGATATAATATAAAGTACAATAACATAAAGTATGATAAGATACAGTAATAAGATATAATATAAAGTACAATAACATAAAGTATGATAAGATACAGTAATAAGATATAATATAAAGTACAATAACATAAAGTATGATAAGATACAGTAATAAGATATAATATAAAGTACAATAACATAAAGTATGATAAGATACAGTAATAAGATATAATATAAAGTACAATAACATAAAGTATGATAAGATACAGTAATAAGATATAATATAAAGTACAATAACATAAAGTATGATAAGATACAGTAATAAGATATAATATAAAGTACAATAACATAAAGTATATTGTCCTCTCCTAAACTAGTTTTCCATCCTGCTGATTCATGCTGGTGATCCGTCTCCCTGGGTTTGTTGGTGTCCGTGTCTCAGGCGCCTCAGTCCTCCAGGTCATAGTGTCTTACAAGGAGCCACGAACATCCACTAACCTTTCTGGACACTTGAACCACATCTGAGTAGCTTGCGTCTCGGCGCATAGTTTCGAGGTCGGCCGTTTGAGTGACTGGTCTAATGTCTTTCAGGGTAACCGAAAGTTCAAATGGAACCATTTCTGTCATCCGTTCCAATCGGGGAACTGAAACCATGTCGGTGCCGTCTCTGTGGCTGTGTTGTGACTCTAACACAGCAGACTCTAAGCGTTGTGTCAAAAATGGCCCGTGGCCTTGTGTATGGCGCCGCGTACGTAAACACCGTCGGGTCGCGGACGAAGTGGTGAGTGTTTGCAGCGCTCGCTCCGGCGCAGGTGGACGGCTTTGACTCTTAAAACATTAGCTATGATACATCCAGCTTTCCCAACGACCTCTGACGCGGTGTCCAGTCAGCCTGTTGCACGATTGGCCGATAACTACCCGCAAACCGAGTGACTCGCTAACAAACCCACGAGTGAAGAGCCTCCTCGTCCTGCTGAGATGTCGGGAGCTTGAAGTGTCTTCGGAGTCTTTCCTCTCTGCTTTGTTTACTTCACTTCAAACCTCTGCTGCTCCTGCTGCTGCTGCTGCTGCTGCTGCTGCTGCTGCTGCTGCTGCTGCTTTTCGAGGTCAATTACCAGCGATGGAAGCTGCTATCGGCATGTGAGCACTCCTCTCCTCCTCTTTTAGGTTTCCAGCTGCACGGACGCCATCTAATTGCCCCTCATGCATCACCTTCATTCTTCATCCTCACTGAACCGAGGCCATTACTCACCTCGTTCTCACACTCTCTCTCTCTCTCTCTCTCTCTCTCTCTCTCTCTTTCCACTCCACTTCTCCCCACACTGCATGTTCCTTTGCTTTTGCACAAAACTTGTCTTTCCACTCTCACGCATTGTCTATTTTTCTTCTTTTTTGTTTTTTTTTACTATTACACTCTTCTTTCCTCTCTCTGTCCCTCGTATCCCATCAGCCTTTGTGTTCCAGTAATGGAGTGAGTGAGGGAGGGAGGGAGGGAGGGGGGGGGGGTACGAGGGTTTTGTCCCAAGCTGTCAGGTGAAAATCATTTCTTAA
The DNA here is from genome assembly GCA_016785325.1 of Chascanopsetta lugubris. Taxonomy (NCBI): domain Eukaryota; kingdom Metazoa; phylum Chordata; class Actinopteri; order Pleuronectiformes; family Bothidae; genus Chascanopsetta; species Chascanopsetta lugubris. The sequence continues at coordinate 60,074 of JAFBJT010089865.1, forward strand.
TTGCCTCTTGTCTTCTTTGTGCCGGTGGCTGTGCCAGAGAATGGACTCCTGCTCTACAAGTCCCTAAACAGAGGAAGTCCCTCGCCTAAGCCTTGGCTTTGTTTCATAATGTTCTCTGGCTACACTGTAATCTGCAGTCATACAGCGACACACACACACACACACACACATGCGCACACACACATACACACACACACAGAGGCTTTAAAAAGGCTTAAGATGTTGGACACAACAGAATACAGAGAGAACAGGCCTTGGATGTAGCACTTTGAGGTGAGTGGTAAATGAACAGTCATGCTGCCGTGTTGGTGGAATCCAATGGGAAGCTCAGTGTGTGAGTAGTGTGGTTATAGCCGTGTGCTGACAATAGGGAGTCTCTGACGTGATGAAGTTCAACATTGCCCGTAACCCGTAACTACACACACGCGGATGATATCAGTCATCGCTTCTAGTAATTTTACATTTTTTTTCCGGTTTGATGTGGTTTAAAATGCAGAATCGGCTTTTTAAGCCGTGTTCACGCGACTCTGGGTATTTCGCAACGTTGACGAGAAGAAGGCTTTTAGATTACTCAAAAATGAAACTTCACCCAAAACCCTGTCATAGGCTCTTGGTTCCTTTATTTGTGTCTACGTGTAAAAAAAAAAAAAAAAGAAGACCTCACAGTTTATTCTGTGATTGCTGTCTGTTGCTCCTAACACAGCATTCTTTTGTATTGGATGGATCGTTGATGGAAACCATCGACCTGCGTTCTTGTCTGGGTGCAGGTGGTTTGCAAACGTAGTTTGAGATTTATATTGATGAACCGCGAGGAGACAAACTTAAAGCTAGGTCACAACATTGTTGCAAGTCTGGATGAGAATTGTCAATGTTTCTTTTTTTTTTCCGACCATTAAACTGTGGTTCTGCGAAACGCCTTCAGCACTTTCTGCCCAATTGATTGGACTTGCGGACTTCAGACGAATGTGTAGCCCACTTCAGTGTTACTCAGCGGTACAATAAGATGCCCCCTTGTATCATAACACATTAGGAGGAGGGTTTGAATGGTGGCCATTTCACATTGACCACAGAGGCAGTTTCAGCGCGTGTACTTGCCTTTTAAAGTGTGTGTCTGTGCGACCGTGGCTTCAGGCCTTGCTCCTGCTTTTCCTGTCAACTGTCAGAGCTGCATGGGCTGCGGTGGCTTCTGTTAACCACCGCACTAACTTGTAATCTTATCTCTCTGACAATATGCATTAGGCTCAGCCCGTTGCTCCTTTAACCCTTTCCCGGCCGCAACACAGATGCCATTCCCCCCCCTCCCCCCACTTTTATATCCGCAAACGTTGTAGTTTTGACTTTAAACTTTGTTTGGGCGGAGCGGCCCCCCGCACGGTTTGACTGACAGGCGGTGGTCTGCACAGGATCAGTCGGTCGTAACCACTCGGACATGGAGAGGTCTTATCTCCGTGCTGCCACCTCTTGCTGTCAGGCCCATGAAGAGGGAGTAGGAATTTAAAGGCTAATTCCAGCGAATGCTAATTTACTGCAATGGCGGCGAATTCATGAAAATCACTTTAATTTCACTTGGCTCCCGTGTCCCACCTCGACCCTGATTGTTGTTTTCTGAGCGGTGTTGTCGTAACATAATCATTTAGCCTCCCTCCTGTTGTTCTGGCAAACTGCACGGCCAAAATCCACCCACTGCTCCTTTTCATGGGGAGTAAATTCGCCGCAGCCACTGTGACTGCTGCCGGCTCGCCTTTTTCGCTGCATTCACCAGCATAGATGGATATCTACACCACCACCAATTCCGCCCCACCCCACCCCCACCCCCACCCCTGTCCCACCCCCTCTCCTGCAAAACATTTGAGAGACGACACATGTTATATACACATTTAATATCCCCCCAGAGGTCACGCTCGTGAATTTGATTAGCTCGGCTGAAATATGATGGTTGCGATATCAAGTGACTTGGCCCATATTGAATTTCTAATCTTGGTGTCGACTTGGGCTTAACGTGACGTGCCCGTTTTCTCCCGATCGTATTGAATTAGCGCGATTAAACCTGACACGTCGAGTGCTTGCTTTTTAAGGTTAAACGAGTCGCGAGTGGAAAATACAGGCGGTTGTTGAGGCGATAGCATAATGTTTTCTCGCCGGGGTCAGACTTGTTGACCCTGATTTGAGTGTCTGCGGGATTCAGCCTCGTGACGCGTCGTCAGGAGTGGAGCTGGCGGCCAAGGTGGCATCACGGGAGGTGGAGTTGCTCGAAAACAAATCCTCTCTCTCTCTCTTTCCCGAACATGACACGGAACTCGCGTCAATCATCCGTCTGATCGCACGGCTCTAAATCTCTCATTCCGCCTTTTATTGCATCTGTAGCACAAGCTAAATCCAATTGATTACTCCTTTTACTCATGTCACAGACGGGGAGGCGCGCACTGGGGAAAGAGGGAGGGGGGGGTAAGGCCTTGATCGATTGCTAGAGCCCCCACCCCCCATCCCCAACCCACCCCAAAGCTGCACGGGGGCCCCCGTTACATGACAGTGATTAGATGTTTATTGTTTTAGACCTAAAGTGAGCTCTCGACAGCGAGGCCTGCCGTTTCTTGGCCGTGCCTGCGCTTACCAGATCATAAGAGAGTCTCAAATGCGTTTCTTTCCTCCGACCTCTGCCGAGAATGAGATTTTCGAGTGGTGAATTTACCGTCGCCCGCATTTAGCATCGAAGGGAAGCTCTCCAAACCCCTTACAGTTCATCATTCTCTCCCCTCCATAAAAATCACCTCCTCTTCCGCAGAACAATCAAACGGTCTTGGAGGGGAGGGAGGCGGGCGGTTGCCGGATGAGTCAGTAAATGCATCTTGTGCTCGACGGGCGAGTTTGCATACGATTTCCATTAACGAGGGTGTTGATGTATGAATAACTTGTCAGGCGGATTGATTCGTGACGGCAGCTGTCACTCAGCCGACGGAGTTTATTCTGAGCGCGCCCAGTCGGACCCTTCGGCGGCTGACTGTGTGATTGAGTGACGGCACGGCTGACTGATAACCAGCGCCTGTTATACTCACCTCCGCATGCTTCCTCTTTTTTTATCGTTAGTTTCACTACAGCGCCGCGGCGTCAGCACTGGACTGTTTACTTCCTAATGAGGAGGAGGAAGTAGTTCCTCTGGGGGGAAAGTGGGTGAATTTCCATTGACGGGCCTCGGTGCCGATTTCTCTTTGTCCCCCCTCTGTGCCGCCACCCGCCCTCCCCTCTTTGTACCTCAGGAGCTGGTAGGTGTTATCAGTGCAGCTATTGTCAGGGTTTGAAAGAACGGGGGGGAGCAGATCACGAGACCCCCCCCTCACAATGGGGCACATGCCCCCCCCCCCCTTCTCCTCAGTGGGCTGTGTGAGTGTTGTGACTCCATGATAAGGCCGTTGTGTGTCTGGGAAGCACCTCTGTTTCTGGCTCACCTGCGTTAACCGCAGGTGCGGTGACACAAACAGTCGACCGTGGCCGTGTCGAAAAACGACAAGGCCATTAAAAAGGCATCGCAGCTGCTCGGGAACACGTTGCGACGCTGAGCTACTTCATAAATATCAAATTCTGTCTGGAAACCACCGAGAAGTCCTCGTCTGAGCCGAGGGTATGTTCAAATATCTTTTAATTTCAAACCGTGAAACCCTGCACTTCTCATTTCTCTTTCACTACAGTGAGTTTCCAAACTTATTTTCAGTCAGTCTGCTTTAATAGAAATATTAACTCTGGTCTGTGGCTTTCATCCTGGGCTCTGCATCAGAATCTGATACCAAATCCAAGCCCGTGGGGGCGCGGGAGGTCGGGATTGGTTTCAGCCTTGGTGATATTCAGGGTCGTGTACGGTCACGCTGGCTCAGCTATATCTGCTTATTATTATTTTTACTCTGCTTGTCTGTGTATTGTACTACAGCATCAGGCTTTGCTGGAATTCGGACTCATAAAACAGCATGAATGTCTGGTTCAGGGAGACAATTGTTTTCCAAGCCACACAATGAAATTTGGGATCATTCAAGTACAATATCAATTTATGCCACGTAAAAATGTTTTCAGTCATGTCATAAATTGTACTAAGAAACACTCAGTTTGGCACTGTCAATAAAGTATTAATATCCACGTAAGCAAGTAGTCATATGGGTTTTATTTGCAGTTTATAGATTGTGAACTTTTTGGCAATAGCTCTCGGAACAGATCATTGAATCCAAATACATTGACCAACTTCAGTAGATTATTAAAATAGTTGGCAACAACTTTGGTGATCGAATACTTGGCTCTCTTTCAAAAACCATTTCTTAATGCTCTATGATGCACTCAATACTTCAAGGTGCTGCTGGTACATTTGATGCCTCCACACCTTCATTTTCAAACACATTAGCTTCATGTCATGTGATCATCAATAACTGCCAATACGCCCTGGACTCTGCACCGTTTTACCACGACTGTTGCCCAAAAGTTAGTTTTCCAGGTGTTCGTCTTAACCTGCAAACAAATGTGCAAGTGAACTTCAGAGAGGCCCGGAGACTATTGTTAAATATTGGTGAAGCGGAGGTGCAGGCGGAGCTGCGGCCCTCTGCTGCACAAACACTTTCTTTTTTATTTCCCAAAGCAAATGGCTTGAGGAAAGGCGTGTCATGGCTGCGCGTGGTCTGAAGTGGTCTGAATAAAGACATCCACGTCTGTGCTGAGGGCGAATGGGCTCCTGAAGAGGATCATAAAACAGAATTCAAGATGCAATCCTCAGAAAATTGTGACATTCACAGCGAGTTGAAAAAGGTGCGTGTGAGATGATGTGAACGCACTCTCTCCTTTCTCTCTCTCTCTCTCTCTCTCTCTCATTTTTATTCCCCCACTCCATCACTCTCTCTCACGAGCAGACAAGATGGCTGCTGGAGGGCTGAAGCCGGCTGTTAACACCTCCGGTTGAGCGAGAGAGGAGAGGCGGAGGCTGTGTGTGTGTGTGTGTGTGGGGGGGGCATTCTTTTTGTTGCTGACTCCTCGCCACAGGTTAAAAGAGAGAGAGGGTTGTAGGATCCTAAAGAGTCACTCGGTGGTCTTTAAAGCTGGGCTCCGCGTTGAATGTGCCCAGCGTTTGCCCCAGAGTGACAGTAAAGAAGTAGGTCAGCGAAGAGATGCAGCTCAACTCCAGCTCAGGCGCTTGTGAGCGAGTGTGCGCATGCATGTGTGTGTGTGTGTGTGTGTGTGTGTAGGGGGGGGGGGCATGTGTAGTGCAGTGTGTAATTTGCTTCCTTCCGCCATGCAGGAACCAACCTGACCTCCCCCAGCTTCCTGTGTGTGTGTGTGTGTGTGTGTGTGTGGTTTTATGTGTTATGGCTGAAGCCCTGGCAGAGTTGTTCCCTGTGAGAAGCCGAGTCAGCAGTCATATGCAGACTGACAGCTGAGGGAGCGAGGGGGCAGACGACACCCGGAGAGCAGGAAAACTCTGTTTTTGAGAGAGAGAGAGAGAAAGAGAGCGATGCATTGAAAGATGGGAGGGCTCAGTCACGGAACCAAACACTGGACGAGTGTATTCTCTCTCTCTCTCTCTCTCTCTCTCTCTCTCTCTCTCTCTCTCTGTCGCTCGCGCTCACTTTCACAGCACGCTGCTGTTGTTAGGGGACGGCTGAGCTGCTCCACCCCTCTCCCCCCCACGAGCCAATCCACTATCATATTCCTCCCCATCCTGTCATCTGATTGGTGGGCTGCCGGAGCCTGTAGAATAAAACGGGATTGATGGGTAATCTGGGGCCGGAGCCGGGGTGAAGAAGGGCATGGGCTCGGGGCAGGGGTAAGGTAACACGGTTAGGAACGAGGAAAACAGGGATAAAACGGCACGGATTAAGAAAGCAAAGAATTAAGATTTCTTTTTCTAATCTTAGTTTTTTTTTTGTTTTTCATTAAAAAAATTAAAAAAATAAAATAAAAAAAAGCCCATGACCCCTCTCACCCCTGTGTTTCCCCGGGGGTCACTGAGGTTGTAGGATGAATGCCTCCTTTCTTTCCCTTTAACGAGAGAGAAGAAAGTGCGGTAATGAATTTAAATCAGACGTTTCGTGAAATGTATCACAGCTCTGCAGAACATGTGCGTTCTGGAAGAGACGAGAGATGACTTTTGCGAGGGCCTGTGCCGAAGCGAAAAGCCAGGGCTGCGCTGTCTGTTCCCCCCTGGGTATTGTCATGGCTCTGAATGGCTAATGGGAAGTGAAACCAGAGCTGGAGATTGCTCCGTAATGGCTGCTGAGCGTCCTTGGGCATGTTGTGCACTTTGCCAGGGCTGCATTTTGTGGAGCTGCGTTTATGAAAGCGGACGCACACATAAATAAACAAAAACACCGTCAGCGCAAGTTGGAACAAATGTGCTATATTGAAAGCAATGTCATAAGTGATATAGAAGTTTAATTGAATCTGTGTTAGACCTGCAGGTAAAAAAACAACAACAACATCTTAGTGCGAAATGAGTATTTCCTGGCACGTTTGAACGTGTGAGTGTAGCTGTGACCCTCAGCTGCAGCTCCAGACGCTTTAAGCATCTAAATGAATATAGATGAGCACATGCTGGAATCAATCGTCCGCCAAATACAATAAAAACTGCTGCTCACTACGGGCACGTCAATAAAACATTGATTTGGAAATGCAGGCGTTTTGCTATAGCCCTCCACCCGGTATGAGAGGTCAGGGAAACTTAGAATCATGTGCTAACTTTATTAGATTGAACTTACTTTGACAAATGCATGAAACTAAAAGTGGCGTCTCGGTTTCACTGCCTCCTCGAAACTAATCTGAGGTAAATCTACACAAAAGCAACTCGGCACTCACGACCCGGTAATATCCCTCACCTCGTGAGTCATCCATTACTGTCGCATCAGTTTCCCATCATCTCTGTATCACTCGCTTTGCTCGAGTCAACATTCTGCAGAAAGCCCCATGTTTTTGGTGATAACAGATTCGAATAACTCTGCATCATCCCCCCTTTTCTGAAACCACCCCAAACCTCACAGTCTCACACCCGGCACATTAGAAAGTGTGTGTGTGTGTGTGTGTGTGTGTGTGTGTGTGTGTGTGTGTGTGTGTGTGTGTGTGTGTGTGTGTGTGTGTGTGTGTGTGTGTGTGTGTGTCTTTCAGTGAGATCCAGTTTAAAAAAAAAAAATAAAAATACTAGGAGGAATTTAAAAAAGTGAGTCAACGGTCCAGCAGTTCTGAATGAGCCCAGAGGATAAACAGGCCCCAAGTTAATTATTCAAACCAGCAGGAGAGATGGCTGGCACGCAAACATGCACAGGGTTTCCCCGGTAATGGGGCAGGGGCCTTGTGCTCAGCCTCCTGGGGTTTGGTCATGCAAAGTACTTTAAATAGTACTGTGTTAAAAATAGTGGCTTTTTTTTGTGCACATGTTTGATGAATTCTCATTTTTTAACATTTAAAGGGAAAGGCCTCCATCACCATCATTTCTTTTCTGAGTCATCTTCGCACTTTCCCCTGCGCCGCCGCCCCCTCCTTCTCGACTGTATTGACAGGAAGACTGTGCCTGATTTCTAAGGAGTTTCACTATGACACAACTATCAAGAATCAGCCTCCATCACCCAAAAACATCAAGAGATTAGTACAAGGGGGAAACACAGCAGCGGCACGTCAGCCAGTTTTCCAAAACGTAGTCACGTCCACATGGCCCCTATTCTCTCATTGGCTCCACCCGGCTCTGCGTTCCAGGAAATAGATCCCGCCTAACTTTTACGTTTGGCCCCTCTGCCACGGCTCACATGCAATAAAACAAAAACAGACCGTGACACACTTTCGCTGTATGGAGCCGTGCATAGTACAGTGCGCGGGCTCTGTTTTCCGGCACGTAACCGAACCCCACATTTGCCCCCAGTGCGCCTCTCTCCTGTCTTTGATCCCACTTATCCATTCATAACAAAGGAGGAACGGCACCACGCTGCTTCCACACAGCACAGTGCATCATTATGTCGTGTAGATGGTAATTTTAGAGGACTGCTGTTTGTGCGTGTGAGACGGAGTGAGTGACAAGCACGCGTAGGTGTGTGCGGAGGGGGGGGAGGGGGGAGGGGGGTGGGGGGTGGGGTGCTGCTCTGACTTTTAAGAAGCTGTTAAGTTTACTGGGAAAGCTGCTGATGTGCAGGGAGGAGTGGGAAGTAGGGTGGGGGGTGGGGGTGAGGGGTGGGGGGGGGTGGAAATGCATCAACATGTGCTCCTGATATTGTGTTGATAAAGATGATGCACACACTCCATTGTGATGAGCTGTGCTGATACAATACAACAAGCATATACAAGCATTTTTCTCTCCTCTATCGAACCAGACCTTTGTATGAAAAGTGCCCAAAATGCAAACATGCAGCATCTCGGACGATGCATCAGTGTTGCACATTTAAAGCCATCGTCCAATGACACAGCGCGCAAACTGAGACCTTGTTGTTTTCAAAGGAATGACGCAAACACGGCATCGCGTCAACAAATGTGGTTGTCCCTGTGAAACTACCGCATATGCTGTAGTATATATGCCAGGCCTGTAGTTGGCGCTGTAACGCTGCCACAGAAGTACACCAATAGCAGAGAAGAAGACTTGGAGGTAGCACATTGTTGAGGGAAAGATGGGAGTCATTGTCGTTGTTAAAAGAAAAGATGCATCCGGGCTGTAAACATAGGAACGTATGTGTGTATATATATATATATATATATATATTCCGAGGACCCGGTTTCAGAGTGCACCGTATCCGGACTTGAATAAAAAAAAAAAAACTCTTGCGGATTCTCCTGGGCCTCGCTGTCTTACAGCGTCTCACAGCTGGAGAAGGAACAAACAAGACTCGCTGTAAACAAAAACAAAAAAAAGTAGCCAGTAACAAACCGCAGAAAGCGCCAGCTCCGATCGACTTAATTGCAGTTGGTCTGACATGGACGCGACATGGAAGTAGCTCGCGCTGCGCGTTAGCGTGCGCGAGTGCGCGGCTCTTATCCCCCCAGTCATAAGAGCGTATCTGTATCTGCCGGAGCACGTGTGGGTGGCTGGCTGCCTCACAATGGCTTCAGTGTACGGGCCTCTCTTCCCCCCACTGAGTCTTTACTGTACCGAGCGCTCGCTCACAGAATCTCGGGCTCTGTTCTGACAGGATCCTCCCCCTCGCTCCTCAGCGGCCCGGCGCAGAGACTCGTAGAGGGGAAGCCCTGACGATTGTCGAAAAAAAATTCCTGCGTCTCCCACTCGCGATGGTCGCGCCGAGAGAAACGCAAGATCTCCTGCGATTCGCATCATTGGGGCTGTGTGGGGAAACAATCTTGGGATAGTGGAGGAGAGGGAGGGTGGGTGTGTGTGTGTGTGTGTGTGTGTGTGTGTGTGTGTGTGTGTGTGTGTGTGTGTGTGGCGAGCAGCGCCGAGTCCTCGGACAGACCATAACAACAGACCATGAGGACAGACCACAACAACAGACCATGAGGACAGACCATGAGGACAGACCATGAGGACAGACCATGAGGACAGACCATAACAACAGACCATGAGGACAGACCACAACAACAGACCATGAGGACAGACCATGAGGACAGACCATGAGGACAGACCATGAGGACAGACCATAACAACAGACCATGAGGACAGACCACAACA
>JAFBJT010089882.1:0-13415 GCA_016785325.1 Chascanopsetta lugubris
TACATAAAAGACCAAAACAAAAGAATAAGTGTGAGTAAAATATTGTATTTACACATTAAAGTATATTTTAATTTATTACTGTATTTATTGAAAAATGATCAGACCCACCTCTGCATCCTCTCTGACCGGAATCACAGATATCGATCAACCGATCTCAACCCCCCGAGACGCCTCACCACCACTGTCACCCCTGTACGCCCAACAACACACACTCTATTGGACTCTCATTCAGAAAGCACAATGTACAAATGAGTGAATATTGTGACTTGAAGATTTCAGAATATTAGAGTATGATGAGAGTATTTAGATAATATATGAATATATAGTCTTATATATGTTTCTCTGGTTTAAGATTTTAGGAGAATCACTCCGTTCTCGCTATTTGTATCTAAAAACGGTGCCATCCCACCATGTGACTGACTGTTCCCTCTATTATTTGTGATTGACAGCTACTCTGTCGTCTGCTGGTTCTGTGGTAGCAGTGAGTGAAGATGTGAACTCGAGATTCCACACCGTTTGTTGCGTCTTGTGTTACGGCGCCGGGCTGCGTCCAGCTGGGCACGGATATGTGGAATCGTATATAACATATTGTAGCCTAGAACCTTTAGAAACCTGCCTGCATGCAAGAGTGATGCCGTCTTATCTATTCTACTAATATCTACGCGTTACCAGAAGAAACTCTGTGGGGCCCTAATAGTTACACTTTCATCCCACTGTCCAACAGTGAAGCCAAAACATCTCCATCTTACTCTGAGGACCTGGTTTTGAGCTGCGCTGCAGAAAGTCATGACTCGCTCATCTGCGAGTCACCCCCAGCTGTCAATCATTCCCTTTCCATATCCCATCTGGAGGAGCCAGCTTTACATACTCATGATATTTAAATGACTGGCACTATATCACTGTCTGCAGGGATTAAACACCCTGTGAAATGTGGCAATACCCCAGCAAATATGAAGAAAGGCTGCAAGCTGGCAAAAATTGGACATAAACAGTGAATTGGCCAATGGCTGGAAGGCAGCCTGGGGGAGACGAATGAAAATGGGATGCAAACCAGGAACCCATCTGTAGTGGGGAAATAGATTACTATTATGGTTTTGTTTTTCATCTGGCTCCGTCAATGCGCCACAATCTATTACTCATGATGGTGCCCCCTTTTTTTTGTTTACATGTCACCTCCACAGGGTCCTTTAACGGTCCACTTAAATAAACAAAAAAATAATGAATCCGCTGAGTCGTTAAAAAAAACTAAAACAAAAAGCAGCAAGTCTGGCTTTGTGTTGGAGAAGCAGCAGCTGTGCTCTGAACAGAAACATAAAGCCATAATCGCATGGACGGAAGTTTACATAGCGGTGACCTTCCTGCACTGATAGTGGAGCCATGGCATCACAGCACTGCAGCGCCCAGCTGAACGCAGCCCACGACGCGCTCTAACCGAGGTCATAGGTTGCGCGCCCACGGCTCGGTCGGGTCGCGTATGCGAGGAAGATGGCCGATACATTCCTGCCCCGCCGCTCGCCAGCGCTTCATCATACAAGTGAAATAAGTTCCGCCGCTGGAACGTGGAGGAAACTGGCCTCGGTCGAACGTCTCCCGGTGAAAACCGGAAAGAGCACGTGGAGACCGCGTTCTCGGTCGCCACGGAGACGCCGACGGTCAGGAAGCGTTTACCTCAACATGACGCCGAGCCAAGCGAGAATCCGAGGCCGCGAAACTCTTCCCGTCCGCGGGCAACGTGTTCTTTTCTATCCTTGAATTAACTGAGTGCATGTCAACTGAATGTCCAGTAACTTCTTTGCTGTAGTGTTAGGCCATGCTACTCTTCAATGGGTTTCGTGCATTTCTTACCTTTTCTTTTCTAGTATTCCTATGAAGGAGACAGAGACTTAAAAATCTATGATATGAAATATACAGTATACGACTTGAACATCAAAAAAAAATGGCATACATGAATGAACAGTCACTTTTATGGCAATGTTGAATAATGAAATATTAATTCTTATTGTATGTTTCAGTAAACAGCTTTCTCTTCTTGAGTGTAGAGACTTATTGCAGGGATGCAAGTATTATATTTGGTCTTTGAAGAATATCTTGTTGAAATTCTAGATGATGTAGAGTGATGCAATTCAATAAAACTAGAAAATGGGAAAAAGCATGCGTTTTGTGGCTTTGATTTAAATTGTTTAAGCTTGTGGTTGTTCGCTCTCCGCCCACCCCTAGTTATTGTGCTATGATTGTACTAGCCCCGCCCACTTGGGCTCTAATTGGTCTGTATGTGGCCCCTCAACTAAAATGAGTTCTCCACTCAAAAACATCAGTGTAATTCATCTAAATTCAAAAGCAGCCTAGACACTGTCAAGTAAGTCTTGCACACTGAGCCTTTAAAAGCCAACTGAACTAACTTTTCTAACTTTGTACAGAGGAGTAGAAACTATATTTCCTATGTCATGTTCATTGAACCTTTCCTGGGCTTTAAGCTCTAAAATATCAAAGGATGATGAGTGAAACAGGCTGCTGCTCAAACATGACACCAGCTGCTGGCGTTTTATTTTTTCGCTGACACACGATGACTCACAGTATTTTCCCCCCACACAGCATCACTGACTGATCACATGACAGGAAGCAGCTTTTTACAAAATACACACAAAATAAACAACGTATTTACACACACGTACAGTCTCGTGGCAGTGGGAATCTCCAGCTCCTGTAATCAGACACATTATCTAAACATGTTTGGCATCGCGCTCGCTCTCAGCTCTGCGTCTCACCCTCTGACCACAGACCGGTCGAATACTGACGAGTACAAATCCGCACAATCGGCAACTACCAAAACAACAAAAGTGCAGGAATTCCTGAGGGTTAGAGTCGGATGGTCGCGCGCAGCTCGTCACACTCAGGCTGCAGCTGCGCACAGGTGACCCACGGAGGGGAGGCCGTGCTCAGAGGTCACCTTCCTTTCTTTAAAGGACCTCTGCAGCCGTAACTCACCATGGGCTCTCTCTCTCTCTCTCTCATAGGGAATGGGGCAGGGGGGGGGGGCGGGGCGGGGCAGTGGGTGGGTACAGTCACCACAGTTTCCATGACAACACCTGAATCAGTACAGCACGAGGACGGAAGAGTCAGATCTTCCCGAGGAGCTGCATGACGGCGATGGTGGTGCTCTGGCCGAAGATGAAGGCGCCGCAGATCAGGGTCACGACCCCCCAGACCGTGAGGAAGACTCTGCAGGGAGGAGGGGGTGGAGTTAACCAACACGAGGCGGAAACAGATGTCACAAAAAATATATATATATATATTATAAATATATATACATAAATAAAATACAAATCTATTGGATCCCATTACTTGAAAAAAAAAGTTTTACAATCCATGCATTTGATTTAAATTTGAAGATTCATTTTCAAAAATAAAATACACTTTACAAATTATTATTATTATTTACTTAAACATCAGTAACCAAATTAAAAAGTTCTGTTTTCTCACCTGGTCCTCCAGGACACGGGTTCAGACTGCATGGCGAAAACCAAACACAGTCCTGCTCTCACACACACACACACACACACACACACACACACACACACACACACACACACACACACACACACACACACACACACACACACACACACACACAGGGTTATAGACGGTCACATCACACATGACATGGTATGGCTGAGCGAGCACAGCGTGGTGTTACCTGGGAAGATGAAGATGAAGAAGGCGCTGATGCCTCCGATGACACTGATGACCTTGCTGATGTCGGGTACAAAGACGGCGATGAGCAGCGTCACCGTGATCCACAGGACCGTCAGCGAGTAGCGGCTGCGGCTCTCGAAGCGCAGCGTCACCACGCCGCAACGCCTCCGCCTCCAGCTCAGCAGGGGGTCCTGGATCACCGATCTGATGTCACAGGAGGAGCTGAAACTAATCCTCTGCCATATTTATCTTTGAGGTTCACGTCAGGTCCATTTTTTGTACAAATAGAATGTGTCAACACTTATATTCACGCTTTAAAAAAAAAAAAAAAGAAAATCTGCACAGAATTTTCACTTATTCTATGAGCTAAAATGTCAAAGGATGCTCTTTTACTACTCTAAAAACATGGCGGCCCCCCGAACGAGGACCCCCTCCTCATGCAAATATACATTAATGGGCTCATTTAAGGGTAATGGCGAAAATATATTTAGGTGATTATTGATTCATGAAAATGTCAGTATATGATTGTTTTCTTGTATTTTTGGAAGTTACAAAAATGAATGAAATCTTACACACTGCACCTTTAAAGAAAGGGCTTTTCATATATTTGCACCCTGTTTGGAGCTAGCGCCATACTTCCCTTCCATAAACAATACCGCTTCCTTCCACTAGGGGGACACTGAAATCTGTCCAATAGTTTTTGTAAGATATTAGAAAGAAAACAGGAAAAAACACAGATGAAAGTGGAACCTTCTTGTTCCAGCAATAAATAGTTATGAGGAAAACCTAAAGACAAAGGTTATCAGCTACGTTTCAGGAGAGTTTGGATCTTGAAATAAAAGCGAAATGTTTGGGAGATGTGGAGATGTGACGTCACCTGCCCAGCAGCAGGATGATGGGGTAGATGGTGATGATGGAGATTCCAAACAGCAGCCTGGCGATGATCATGAGGATGTCACTTCCTGTGTACGACATCAGGATGTCGGCCTTCACGTTCTTTCCAAACGTCAGGTACCCATAAACTCCTGAGAGAGAGAGAGAGAGAGAGAGAGAGAGAGAGAGAGAGAGAGAGAGAGAGAGAGAGAGGATGTGAGGTCTACTGAAGAAAAAAAAATAAAAAAAAGGGCTGACTCAGCTCAAACAATCAATCAAGACTATAAAGTGGTTTAACGACATCTGTTGGTTCCTCTCCTGCTGGGGTGTAATTCACAGAGTGTTTGAGCTGCAGAGAGAGGTGGAGGAGTGGCCTCCTCTGACCTGTGAGGGTGTAGATGACCAGACAGAAGATCATGGAGATGACGGAGATGAAGACCCAGTGAGAGAGGCGCTGGTTCTCCATGCTGCTGTAGATGGCGATAGAGGCCTCGTGGCACTGAGGGACAGAGACGAGGAAAGTAGAGTCAACACCTGCAGCCAGGTATGAGAGGGGGCGGAGTCAAAAGATGGATATCTGAGGGCAGTGCTGATATTGGTTAGTAATATTTTCAAATGCAGACAAATAATAATATTAGTATTCGTGTAAAAAGTAAAAATTGAATTTATAATTACATTTAAGATTTGGATAAACATCAAAATAAATAACTAAAAATTAATAAATAAAAATCAATACAATGAATTAGGAATAAAACTGCATTGAAAAATTAAGAATTGTGAAAACAATAAAATAAAAATAAATTTATTTGGATTTTTAATGCCAATTTTATAATTAATAAAGGGAAATGTGAAAAATCTACGATAATAAAATGTTTCAAACTCTTTTGACAAACAAAGGTAACTGCTGGTTTCAAATCAACCAAAGTTCTAAAAAAAAACAATTACATTTTTAGGGAAAAAGTGCATCAATGTGGATCTTTTCTGCGTTCTCTCATCCTGTGGACACATGTGTCTCCATCAGGAAACACGAGCCACAGTCGAGATTTCAAATCCAAATTCTAAACCTAATATTCTTAGAAAGGAGGAACGGACTGAGGCTTCGTGGCACAGATACAGCAGGACATCACCATGTCCTGTGGACAGGGTGACGCTCCACAGCTCTCACTGTCCCTGAACTCTGCTGCTGCTGCTGCTGCTGCTGCTGCTGCTGGGATGAACTGCCACGAGACGGGGAGTGAAATGAAATCCGAGGGCTCACACACCAGCGACTCGGCAATGAGCCGAGTTAAACCATCGCGGGGCTCAGGCCACGGAACATGTACCCACTACATCCCAGCTGCCAGCGTCCAGCTTGAAATCTCACTCCCACCTTCACCTCCGCCTCCACCTCGCCCTCCTCCACCTCTCAGGATCTCATCGAGTCTGCGATCACTCCGCCTGACGGGGGAGGGGGGAGGGGGGGGCGGAGTCTGCATGTGTGTCTGAGTGAGAGGACATGCATCAATCCACCTCCGTTTGATTAGATTCCGTCGGCATCCTTCAGAGGTTACCGTGGCAACGTGGGAAGTTGCACATCAGTCTGTGCTGCTTTAGATTGACAGAATCATCCCCCCACCCCCCCCCCTCCTCCTCCTCATACTCCGACCCGCTATTAAATATGAAAGCTCCGTGTGCCGGGCTCCTGGTGAGCGCAGCGGCCCCAGGCTGCGCCAGTCTGCCGACCTTTACACTTCACTTCATCACACTGCTCCCAGAAGGCTCAGTCACCACATCACTCCATCACTACCTCACTCAGTCACCACATCACTCCATCACTACCTCACTCAGTCACCACATCACTCCATCACTACCTCACTCAGTCACCACATCACTCCATCACTACCTCACTCAGTCACCACATCACTCCATCACTACCTCACTCAGTCACCACATCACTCCATCACTACCTCACTCAGTCACCACATCACTCCATCTCGGACCAATATCTGAATCCATGTAGGGATGAAGGTGGAGGCCCAGCGCTTTAACGATCAGCTAAGCTTCTGATGACTTTTACGTTTATTGATCGATCATTTAGTCAATTAAATGTCACTAAGAAGTTGGAAAATGCCAATCACTGGCCACGATTATATTTCTATGTTTTGTCCAAGTAACAATATTAAAAAGCTCAGATAGGCCAGAATCTACCACTGATTGAACTCTTGTTTCATCCACTTGATCAGACTTATTGTTTAATACATAAATATGTTAATACAGTGTCACTTTCCAGGGGACAAGTCTTGATTTATTCGTAGTTCAGGTTTAGTCACAAACTAAAATGACTTTATCATAAACAGACTGAAAACACGATGCTGTTAGTGATGAATTTTTAATCACTGCATCCATGAGTCTGAAGGAATGTTCGGACTAAATTTGAAGCAATGCCATTCGGTCATTTTTGAGATATTTTGTTCACAAGGCAAACATACCCTTCGTTTGATCCCAGTGATCATAGACTTTGACATTTGAAATGTACTGAGTTCACCCAAATAACTGTTTGTGCCTCCAACACACTTATAGTAGATAGATCAGTCGCCATTGAAACTCAAAATGAGATCATCCTCAGCTCATGAAAACAGCAATTTATATATATATATATATATATATATATATATAGACATGATACTCCAATAAAAGATACTTAGTGATACTAATATACTAATATATAATAGATACTGAAAATATCAATATAATATGTATTTTTTATTTTCAACTTTCTGCTGACAAGACACTTCCACCTTAATCACCTTACATATTGATAAATAAAAATCGCCTTACATATTGATAAATAAAAATCGCCTTACATATTGCCCCTTTAAAAAAAAAATCATGAGTAAGTCAGGTCCTTATATCTGCATTCAAACGTATCAGTGACATGAGGAAACCTCACTGATTACACACACAGCTTTGTTTACCATCAGTGCGTGGCAGCGTAAACCCAGTGGACAATCTCTATACAGTAAATAAAAAGGTGTGTAATCTGTGTTTGTGTTGAGTGTGTGTAGGATGTTTTATGTGAGAATGCACTTTGTCTGTGTGTGTGTGTGTGTGTGTGTGTGTGTGTGTGTCTGTGCTGTTACCATCAGTGCCTGACCATAAATCAGAGGCCCCTCAGGCTGTGGGATTGCCCATCGCGTGGCTCCACGTGTAATTACAAAGCTGACATTTAAACAGCAGCAGCCATATTTCACCCGCGCCAGCGCTGGACGCAGAGTGGTCTCCGGACGGAGTAAAAAGTTTTCAACACAAAAATAAATAAAAAAAATGAAGTCAGGAAGAAAAAAAAAAAAATCAATAAGACATAGAATGCATTCTAATGCCTTGTTAATGGACCCGCATATTAATTATTCAATGGTGGCCATTTTGTCTGCTCATTAAAGTGGCAGCTGTGAGGAGAAATGTGCAGCATTACTCTGCCCTGCTCTGCAGCACTATCACCACACTCTGCTCCTCTCACCACACAACGTGTGTGTGTGTGTGTGTGTGTGTGTGTGTGTGTGTGTGTGTGTGTGTGTGTGTGTGTGTGCTGTGTCCTCGTCATCTCACTCATCTGAGGATGCATCAGGGTCTGGATTCTGTCCGTCTGGTTGGCTGGGTTGTTCAGAACAGAACAAATGTCAGCTTTGACTTTTTCTCAATATAACATTTTAAAAAACAAGTAAAGGGCCCCCAGAGTTCTTGGCCTCTGTAGAAACACGACTTTACATTGACTCCCCGCGGTCTACAAATACATAGATTGGGGTTAATTAGAAAATCAATATAAATGTGATATTGAATTTCTACTGATACACATACTAAATCCTGCTCTGTGCGTTTGATCAAAGAAAGTGGGGTAGTTTGGCGTGTTCTTCACTTCTGACTGAAATTCATTCATGCATATTTATTTTTATGTCTGTATCACGTCATTACATTTGGCCAATCTCATTTGCAGTTACAAGAAAATGTGGAAAAATCAAAGGGAGGAAAAATGGAAAGAAATCCAATAAGCTTCAAGAACTATTGGTTATCTATAACTTGACTAAATGAAAAAAAAAAAAAACCCTTTCTCAACATACTTTCACAAAGTCAATATCCTTATCTTCCAGAATAGAGCATGGTAAAAAAAAAAAAATCCTCAGTAGAAGAAAAGATAGAGAGCAATCATTACTTTAAGATAATCATTTTTACCTCTTCAAGTCTTCCTGCAGCCTGTGTTTATTATGCTATTTACACTTATCTGTGAAACCCGTGAAGAGGCGGCGGTGCTGTGGTGTATCGGCGCCTGGCGGCAGGTTGACCCAGCGCTTAGGAAACGTATCTGAGGTGTGAGCTGTGAAACACGGAGGCAGAAAATGTAAATTCCTCTTTGGCCTGCTGTCAACCTGCGTCTGCTGACTGCTAAGAGACGCCGCTGCGTGACGGGATTCCTAATGACACTGCAGCAGCCACATCGCCACAAATTGCTTTGACTTGATTTATTTCTTCTTTTACAACAACCCCCCCCCCACCTAACCCCCACCCAACCCCCCACACCCCCCACCCACCTACCTATACCCATCCTCCGCAGCTTCTGCCTCTTCCTTCTTCTTCTTCTTCTTCTCCTTCTTCCAACCTTCTCTTTCTCTCTTCTCTCTCTCTCTCTCTCTCTCTCTCTCTCTCTCTCTCTCTCTCTCTCTCTCTCTCTCTCTCTCCCTCTCCCTCTCTCTCTCCCTCTCTCTCGCTCTCCCTCTCTCCCTATCTCTGTGCACATGGAGCGCCATCTCCTCCTCAGCACCATGCCAGTGGCAGGGAACATCTGTCTGTAGGTCCCGCTGCCACACAGCGTTAGAGTCAGGGGAGGTCACTCACTCGACTGGCCAGTTTGGAAAGGGCCCGTGGGCAGAGCAGAGCAGAGCGAGACCGGCTCAGAAATGAGGGCGTCCAGGCGGAAACTTGTCCCCAGGTCCATCCTGCTTTGCCTGCCTCATGCAATTTGTATCTGTTTGTGTGTGTGTGTGTGTGTGTGTGTGTGCGTGAGAGAGAGAGAGAGAGAGAGAGAGAGAGTTTTGCAAGCACAGACAATGATTTTGTAGGTCAGAGGGCACCAAGGCATCAAAAACAACTGAAGGCTGCTCCTACATGTCCTCTCACCCCGTCTGTCTTTTTCTCTGAGCGTCTCTGATGCTCTTGTCTTTCTGTTTGACTTTGCGAAGTGTGTGTGTGTGTGTGTGTGTGTGTGTGTGTGCGCGCGCGCGTGCGCGTCTACGTGCTTCTCCTTCTTGCAGCGGTGCACAGCTCGCAGCCAAGCATCCCCTGTGCTCAGCCTCTGTTTGGCCACTTTTAATCTCCTTACATTTAGACTGTTTAAATTGTCTCAGTTCAGTTAAGTTGCTATTTACCTAAGCAAAGTGGAACACTATCGGCGGCAGCAGGCAGGAGTCTGCCAATCACACCGCAGATAGCTCCTTCATGCAGCGACAGCCCAGATAAGGAGGAGAGAGCGCTGTTTAATCAAATCGTGGAGGGAAGGGGCTGCGAGGGTCCCGGCAGCCCGGGCCCGGGTTCTATCGGCAGCTTTCATATAATCCATCGTTCACGTGAAGTCCCCCTCTTAAGCTCAAAGTAATGATACGGCCTCCGAGCGACGAGTCACTAAATCGAGTTGTACATCTCAAAGAGTGTCCATTCACAAAGTCCCCATTAAATCTGCAAACATGCAGAGGAACACGCTGCTTGTTCTAAACGGAGGTTTGACCCTGCTTCACTCAAACGAATGTTTTAAAGGTGCAGCGTGAAGGACTTGGTGACATCCACTGGCGAAGGTGCATGTTGTATCCATCGCCTCACCCCCTCCCGTTCGAGCACGCAGGAGAACCTATGGCAGCCCTCAGGCGCCATTAAAGCTCAGAAGATGTTTAGTATGCTTTTTATATTGTAAAAACATGGCCGCCCCCGTTGGGTGGACCCGCTCCTGTGTAAAATGCAAATCGTACATTGGGGCGATTATGTAAAAAAGTCTCTATATAATTGTTTTCGAATTGTATTCCTATAGATAGAAGTGACAAGAACTGACAGAAATCTGCACCTTTTAATGCAGTTTAGATTAAAGGTACAATGCGTAGGACTTTGTGACATGTTGCGGCTAGTTGCCCCCCCCCCCCCGCCATTTCTTCCAAAGTTTCTTCTTCTTCTTGAAAACTAAAAGAAATGCTTCATTTCTACATTTCTACAAATTCCTCCTCTCTCTCAGTCTCTTTGATTTTTGTTTCCCCCCCCCCCCTCCCACAATCGGTTCATTTCGATATCTGTAACTATCTCTCTCTCCACATCCATCCATCTTTTTCCCCGTGCCCTTTTCAGGAGGTGGCGTATTTATCATCTTTACACCTGGAGCTTTGAGGGCCGTGCGCCGGCCTGATAGATGGCAGAGCCACTGATGTGCAACCACCTCAGGAGACACAAACCAGACAGCTATTTAGTATCTGAACAAGACACATTGCTTTTCTTTTATTGTTTTCAAACTGGATGTGAGTGTGTGCAGAGGGTGTGTGTGTGTGTGTGGGTGTGTGTGTGTGTGTGTGTGTGTGTGTGTGTGTGGGCGGGGAGGGAGAAAACACAACACACGCTCCTGCGCTGTCCAGAAAAACCCAACAACTGTGCATGAGCTGGGCCATTATCCACCTATAGTGTATCACCATGTTGTTGACAAATCAATGGCTCTGACAGTGATGACTCTGTGTTACAGCAGCATCCAGCACTCAGACTGTCTCCCTGCCTCCCACTGCAGAGATGGAGCACTCGGGGCAAGGGCACTCATAGCCAGGGGGAGTGTGTGTGTGTGTGTGTGTGTGTGTGTGTGTGTGTGTGTGTGTGTGTGTGTGTGTGTGTGTGTGTGTGTGTGTGTGTGTGTGTGTGTGTGCGTGTGCGTGTGCGTGTGCGTGTGCGTGTGTGTGTGCGCGCGTGTGTGTGCGCGTGCGTGCGTGCGTGTGTGTGTGTGTGACAGGAGAAGAGTTTTCATTGAGCATATTAGTGCGTCCGCACCTTGGATCCACACGAAAGCTTCATGTCATTGATCAGACTTAATGAATCATACATTTTAGCGCTGAGGCAAAATATTAACATTCATTTCTAGACATTTAAAATCTTTGACACAAAGGTTTTTTTTAAACCAGTTTCCCCCTAATTTGTGTGTGTGTGTGTGTGTGTGTGTGTATTTATGTTGTGTAGTTATGGTGTTTGAGGTAATAAGTCAAACGGAATATTAATATAATAATAATGATAATAATAATGATGATAATGATGAGAATAGTACTACCAATAATAATGATAATGATATATATCATACTAATAATAACTTTCAAGTACAGTACATTGGATTTATGGTAAAAAAAAAAATAGAGATGTAATCGATCATATTTGCCGTGTGAGCCCTGTTTCAAAGAGTGGGTGTGGGGGGTTGTCTGACTTTGACTGACAGGAAGTCTTAAAGCCCCCTGTGGCAGGTGCCAGGGGGCGGGTCACCGGGGCGAGAGGCATGTTGCCTATATAGATATAAACGCTCGAGCGCCCCACTGCCGTCTTTGCACGCGGGCCTGTCCTCACTCACGAGACAAACTCCGCTGAGCTGATGTTGTCCATTCTCTTCCCCCACAAACGTGGATGAGGACGACGTCCTCATCCGTCCTCCCTGTTCAGACATTAAAGGGCGAGTCCGTTCCTTCCCACCCAGAGGACACGTGTGTGAGCCGCCCTAATGTGACCCACAGTTATGTTTTATCGTGAGGTGACGTCTATTGCTCTTGTCAGGCGGCATCCGTCTTTTCAGTAAAGGCCCGAGAACATGTTTACATCCAAGTGGCGCAGTCGTCTTTTGTCACCGAGCAGCAGAGGGAGGCTGTTTCTTTGCATTATGGTGACACCGATCCTCAAGCCCTCATACATTGTTTGTCCTTATCGCCGCCATCATTATTATTTGTTTTCCATTGTCTTGTATTGCAATGAAATTGCTTGTTTTTCAACATATCCATCCAGTGCCTATCGCTCGTTGCCGTAAGGGATTCCACTTCCGATAACACTCCTCTGGGAAGGTTCGGGTCATCTGATGGCATTTGGAGGTGAAATCGAAAAAGGGACTTTTGCCGTTTCTGGCTACAAGAGAGGCGATATTTTATTCATGCAGATGGTGAGAAGATATTTTAATTACTTTCAGCAAGCTGAGGTAGATGTCAGATAATGACTCCATGGGTTTTACAGAGGGGAGATTGGATGCTTTGCTCGTTTTTTCTTTTGTTGAATAATGAAATAGTCAGAGAAGTCTGAAGCTACCGTGGACAGTGGAGAAAGATGTTGACATCCCTCACACACACACACACACACACACACACACACACACACACACACACACACACGTAGTATACACATTTACACATCTCCGGTGCTGGACAGTCCCTGTGCCCCATACGCGCAACCATGCAGCCTAAATCAAGAAGTTAATAGGAAGCGATTGTGGGAGAAAAGTCAAAATCCAATGCGAGTGCATCATTACCCCTCGTCTACGTGATGCCTGAGTCGCTCTCTGGCTCAGAGACAGGAGGGGAGAGGGGGCGTCGGGTAGAGACAACAGTGGGGGGCGGGGGGGGGGGGGGGGCAGAGGGGGGGAAAAAAAGGGAACAGCGTCAGTAGTGGCACACAGGCAATAAGACAAGTGTCGACAGCGACAGGAAAAAGACGGAGGCTGCCCATGTGCCTATGTCCCCCCCCACCCCTCTGCCGCCCGACCCCCATTGCCCCGCCCCTGCATCCCAACCACCAACCCCCCCCCCCCCGCCCCACTGCAGACAAGCATATGTGGG
>JAFBJT010089882.1:13443-24329 GCA_016785325.1 Chascanopsetta lugubris
AGAGAGAGAGAGAGAGAGAGAGAGAGAGAGAGAGAGAGAGAGAGAGAGGACCAGGAGCCTCGGTGGCCCTGACATCTCCTGACTCTGACAGCTGATGGAGGCAGATTAGCCTCACGCACGCACACGAGTGTCACCCACCTCGAACCACACACCCATCCCCATGCATCCAACAGCACCCCCCCCCCCACCCCCCCCCCCCCCCCCCCCCCCCCCCCCCCCCCCCCCACCCCCCCCCCCCCCCACCCCCACCGTCCTGCCCAAAATCTCCAAAACTGTCCTCCATGTGCTCCCTTTACACTAAAACACACACACACACACACACACACACACACACACACACACGCTTTTTCAGATAAAATGGCCGTTCCCTGCTCAACACTCCCCTCACATCCAGGTGTTAGTGGGTTGTTTGTGCAACAGGAACATTTGAAATCAGAATTCACTCTCTGGGAAAATGACTTTGGGACTGACACTGGTTTTAATCAGCTCGGGCTCCGATCAGCATTAATTGGAAAACAACACCCGGGTGGATGCACTGATTTCTTCTTCGACATTGTGAGACGAGGCAAAGTCCTGCATCATTTACGACATTAAGCTTTAACACGCAGGTGTTTTTTGCCTTTTGGCTCAGCCATCAATGTTCGCGGCAACACTGAGTTTGGGAACCAGGAGCAGGGGTCAACATTTTTTTGATGGAGAGGCTTCTCTTCACACTGGAAGAAACAGAGATTCTGGGGCGTGTTACCACGGTAACATCATCACAAAGCCGTCACTAGGCTCCTGTGTTGTTGTTGTTTCCTACTTCCTGGTCATCGATACTAAAGTCGTTTGACCTCTAACTTGACGTGTCGAGGAAAAGTCGCGATGCAGACTATTTACTGGCAACGGGAAAGATGTTACCAGCTTTGTAAAGAGTTACACACTCACATGTATATATACTATATATAGGTATATTGTGTTTCACATTTCTCAGGGTTTTTTTTTTTTTGAACTGGCACAGTGTTTACACATCTCCTCGGTTGGACGATGACTCGGCTGTATTGATAAGCGCGTGTAGAAGCAGCCGATTGAAGATGCAAGACCTGTAACTGAGCGTGCGTTGGCGTGAGCCGTCAGCCTATCACAGAACAGCACATCTTCATTACCATAATGTCTATAAGCCCCATGACTCAGGTGCCCTCACACAGCTCACACACCTCCTGTGGGGTTATGAACACACTGAACTCATGCATTAGCTGGACGGGGTTACACAGAACTTCATAGTGTTCGTGTGTGTGTGTGTGTGTTTGTGTGTGTGTGTGTGTGTGTGTGTGTGTGTGTGTGTGTGTGTGTGTGTGTGTTGAGATTGTTGTGTCTCACTGTGGATAATAGGGTGTGTTTTTCTGCTCGGAAGTCAGTGTTGTTTGAAATAGAATAGTGTGTGTGTGGGGGGGGGGTGTTGTGTGTGTGTGTGTATGTGCGCACGCATGTGTGTGTGTGTGTGTGTGTGTACTGTATTTCTGTGTAAGAAACAAAAAGCTGACATTTTACTCTCCGACAGAGAAGAGGTTGAGGCTAGAGAAAGAAGGAGAAAGTGTGTGTGTGCGTGTGTGTGTGTGTGTGCGCGCTCGTGCACATGCGCGCGTGTGTGTGTGTGTGTGTGTGTAGTATGGCAGACGTTCACCCTGGGACAGTATGTCATCGATTGAGCTGCAGGAAGAGGCCTATTATCTCCAGCCATGGTTCAAGCGGGGGAGTCAAGTGTGTCATATGTGTTGGCTCTAATTGGCAACCCACCCTGGTGGAGGCTGACTGGGGGTGAAGGCAGAGATGCAGCAACACAACACACACACACACACACACACACACACACACACACACACACACACACACACACACCTCCGATGTAGCCTTTGGTTATGTTACATTATTCCGTTTGAGTCGCTGTTTTCCTGCATATTTGTAAACAAGATGCATGTGCAGAAACATTATGTGACTTTAACTCAGCCATTATCCCTGTGCATTGTGCTGCTCTTTGTGTTTGTTATTGTGGCTGCATATGCTGCAAGGCTCCGCGCCATTGTTTTCTGTTGATTAGCCGACTGCACCTCGCTGGTGCATTGTGAGCCTTTTGTTTTTGTCTGCTCAATATATTTCCCCTCCATCCTCAGGGCCGTTATTTGTTCTCTTCTTCAGACACATCTCTGAGTAGACATCTGAGTAGACACACCCTCAAGTCTCACAAGTTTCACCCCCCCCCCCTCTCTCTCTCTCTCTCTCTCTCTCTCTCTCTCTGTCTCTCTCTCTCTCTCTCTCTCTCTGTCTCTCTCTCGCTCTCTTTCTCTCTGTGCTCCAGCTGCAGGGCTTACACGATGTAACACTGCCCCCTGCAGCTCAGCAGAAACACTGCAGTTATTCTGCCCTCAGAACACAATGAGACCTGATTTTTGGGCTCATCAGGGAACAGTTGTCTGAAAGTGGGTCGAGGAAAAATGCTAAATAACATGCATATGCATAATGAGTCATCCTGCTGAAATGCTGAAGCACATATTTCAAAATCATGTGCCTGTATGTGAGTTCTGCCATTTTTTTTTTTTTTTTGCGTATAAAACATTTACATTTCATCTATTTATTTATGTATCTATTTATTGGGCTCTTTAAAGGACTCATTGGGTCCGTTATTTCCATTTTCTTTCGCAGAAATGGAATTTGAAAATTTATGGCAAACAAATCAACAAATCTAGAATCAGTCTTTAAATATTTAGATGGGTCCCCTCTATGGGGGCCGCCATGTTCCATCACCATTTGCCGCACATAGATCTATTGGTTCTATTAGCGTCATCGTGGAAACTATGGAAATGCTAGAATCGCAGCATTTTCACCTTTATGACTTATTCTCTGAACAAGGATTGACATCCTACGGAAAGAAAGAAACCATACAGCAGCCACATGCACAAGAGAATAAGGGGTATTCACCCGCAACATGCGACTCCACCACTAGATGTCACTCGATCTCACACTCCAATCCAATGGTGCCGACGCCCCGATAATTGAGCACTGTAGCTGCTTCTGCATGAGAAGTTAAAGGTCTGCCTCAGTCCCTGCTCCCCAGTCTCCATCATTACCAGTGTCACAGTCGGCGTTGCGTGTGGAGCCAGACAATTTCCACATTTGGTTCCTTATTTCCTGATCAGCGGGGCTCCGCCTCCGACACACCTGTGTGTTCACACCACTGTGCCGGGAGCTGACAGCTTCCACCGTGTTACACGGCTGCTGCTCCATTATCGCCTCAGTGGGACTGAGAGAGGAGCCGGCCCCTGGAAGCCCAGATCTTATTTCATCACATTGTGCCGTGACAATGAGACGGAGAGAGTAAATGCTGCCTCAGCAGCACATCTTATTCCCGCCAGTGCATATTCATTCATTCATTCATTCATTCATTCATTCATTCATTCATGTGTTGTTTTTTTAACAGAAACTTCATGTTTGCATTCCTGCACGGTGACAGGAGGTGTTACACTCAAGTGAGACATTGAACAAATACAATTTGTCCCTTGGTCTCAGAAGGTGCTGCACATGGATGCATTGGCTTGTTGCTTAAAGATCAAAGCGTTGTCATGGAAACTATGGAAATGTTAGAATTTCAGCATTTTCACCTTTATGAATGATTCTCTGAATGAACAGATTTGACTATGGTCACTGAACAAAATGTGTTGGCCACTTCTTGACCCCTTGCCTCATTATTGCCGTCATTAGGATAGTTAAGTTCTACCAGTAGTGGGCAGCAGAGCGCTGTGTCTTACTGTTCAGGACTCTATTGTTCATGTTTTGGACAAGATTTTACTTTGTTCAAGTTCTAATTCATGCGAACGCCTTCTATTCAAATCGAAATGAGTTTATCTGCTGAGAGGGTGGAATGTTGCGCAACCACAGGAAGTGTCTGTGTGTAGTTTACACGGTGCTGTGATGATGGCGTGTGTGTCCTTTGATATTACTCATGTTGTGACCCACATTTGTTTATTCTGTCATATTATGGGAGGTTGAGTAGTAATGGAGTAATGTTGCCATGTATGTTACCTTTGGGTAATATATTATTATTGCGTAACATGTATTGAACTATTTAACTTGTTAAATGTAGTACACATATCTAATTTGATTGAACTATTATTGCATCCTCAAATAGAAATATACGTTTATCACGTATCTAAAACTTCCATTGTAAAGTTATTACGCATACATCTATCAAAAGTATACATGGTTAATTCCATATGGTGCTAAATGTTGCAATCACATAATGATTATGAACTTATATGTTATATAAGTTATGTAGGTTTTTACCCCATATGTAGATATCTTCCGTATCTGGGCATCAAACATGTGCACATCTGAAATTCTATTTTTGAATGATTATTATTATATTATTATATTATTTTAGTAGGAGAAGTGTAGCTTATGTTTATGTATAAATGTAGTCTTTAGGGTAGCTCGCGGTCAAGGGTCATAGTTAGGCAAGCACTGTAGTGAAGGTCGGAGTAGGAATCTGAGAAAGCAGTGTAACAGTATGGCGTGTGTGTGCGTGTGTGTGCGTGTGTGTGCGCGTGTGTGCGCGTGTGTGCGCGTGTGTGCGCGTGTGTGTGTGCGTGTGTGTCAGAGAGAGAGAGAGAGAGTATTTGTCAGAAGGAAACATCAGGGTGGCTCCTGCCAACTGCCTCTGCCTAAAGTGACAGAGACAGGTGCTGCAAAATTGTCCTTTTATACCACACACACACACACTCACACACACTGACACACACACACACACACACACACACATTCATGAGCACACATGGAGGCATGCAGACACCCACTCAGCATGCGCAAGCAGTCTGCCAACACACTGGCTTATTCTCACCCCTCCACTTTCCAACACCAGAGTCTCTCCACTCCATAAACAGAGTCCGTGTCTCTGCTCTGACTGTACATTGATGAACTCTGCCTCCGGTTCCCATCCCATCATCACACTCAGACTCCACCGCGGCTTCTCGGCAGATATTGTGTTTTTTTGGGGTGAGCGGAGCCGTGTCCGTGGAAAAACACGTGGAGCCACTCTGCTCCCGCGGTGTTTACTTTCCAAAGATCCGTGTCGACCGTTGACCCGCCGGCCGACCAGCTGAGAGGGTGTTGATGAGCGTGGAGGAGACCTGCGCGTCTGAACATCCCATAATGCCAAACACATTTTTCACCCACTGGTTTCGACAACAAGCCGACTTTCCGCAACTGGAACGTCGGCGCGCAGACATCCCTGACTCGGCCCGCGGACACGGCGAACACGGTTTGCCGTGTTGTGACTTCAGCACCACGGAACCTCTGTTCTCTAAGTGTTGAAAATAGCAGGTCGTCATCAAAGGCCTGTGTGTGTGTGTGTGTGTGTGTGTGTATGTGTGTGTGTGTGTGTGTGTGTGAATGTTCTGAATGTGTGAGAGTGGAACCCACACCGCACGGCACAGGGGGGGTCACGCAGCCCGACCTCACAACGCTACGACTCTTCTGAAGCGGACGGATTTAAGAAAAAACACTTCAGAGAGAGAGAGAGAGAGAGAGAGAGAGAGAGAGGAGCAACACTGTTCAACAAATTGACTTTATCTATATTCTTCTCTCGTCACGTCATCAACACATGTTTGAGAGCTTCCCATTATTTTTTAGAGTTTTTTTTTAAATTTTTTTTATTATCACCAGTGTGTTAAAAGCTTGAATTAGTAACTTACGTATCTCAACACGATGACTTGTTGTCTTAAAGGTACAATGTGTACGATTTGGAGACACAAGTGGCAACGCTCCCTTAACCCACCTCCATGGAGGCGACCTGCCTGACGGAACAGTGAGGGGATCATGTTGCCGTCGTTGAAACAACAATCCAACAATGTTTTATGTGAAGAAAAATATCGATTTAATATTTCAGAAAATGCAAAAATATTCCGCCCCTGAATTAAATCAGTCATGGACCAGATGAGCGTCAAACTGAAAAGGGAATTGCTATTTTAGTCAAAGAGTCATTTCATATCTCTCTTCTACACATTTGTCTTGGCTCTCCTCTCACTTCTTTGTGTTTTTATATGAAATAACTGCCGAGTGCAGCAACGTTTTCACATTCTCGCTCACATTTGAGGACAGAGTCTCTGTCCACACCACCAACAGCTGCCCTGCCTCTCTCTTCATCTCTACCCCCCCCCTCTCTCTCGCTCTCTCTCTCTTCCACCGGCCCTATGAGTGACAGCACATGTGCTGGGGTACTTGGGAGGGCCGCTGCTGAAATTCTAACCCCTTTACCCAGGCGACTGTGAGACATAGCCCAGCTATGGACAGGGAGGAGCTGTGAGAGACAGACGCTGGGAGAGGGAAACGCCGCCGGGGGAGACGGAGAGAGGCAGCAGGAGCGAGAGGACTGAGGAAAGGAAGGAAGGAAGGAAGGAAGGAGAGGGAGAAGGAGAGGGAGAGGGAGCAGAGTTCAGGGCTGTGGAGAGTCTGGCCTCATCGCCCGGTGGAGGAGCCGCTTCAGGAGCCGCTCGGGTCTCAGCAGGAGCCTCAGGTCGTTGAATCGTCGGTGGCGGAGTGTGTGGGTGCGAGCAGGGACGGAGGATGGCGGGGAAGGTGGCGATGGCGTATCTGCTGGGGACAATGATCTGTCAGGTGAGACACACAGACACTCTCGGTGGGGGATCGTTAGATGAGCAGTGGGGTGCATCGCTCTGGTTTTCCGTTCAGTTGAGCTCATTTTAGCTTCACCAACCAATTTCATCTCAAGTGGGCGGGGCCAGTCAGGTCCCAGCGCGATAACCTGTAAACGACAACGACGACAAATGTTTCCCTTTGTGCTGGTGCAAGAGACAATGTGTTTCTTTCATATTTACTTTTTTAAATCTTTTTTTTTCTTGATACTGTTTTTTCCTTTCATTGAACATTTTTGACACTTTGCGAAGTCATCTCGCGGGGCCAGCTTGGACCTTTTTCGCGGGCCGCTTTTGGACCGCGGGCCGTCTGTTTGACACCGCTGGCGGAACATGTTTCATACTGGCTTAAAAATATCACTGAGCCATAGACAGACTCTAACTGAAATGTTTTATTGGCACCGAGCAGAAACATGGGTCTAAATGTTCATCTCCGGACCTCCCACTTCCTGCCTCTTCAGAGACTGACCCCCCCCCCCCCCCCCCCCCCCCCCCCCCCCCCCCCGGCCCTGCTGCTCAGATACACAATTTATATTTGTACCTGAGTGATGTCCTCAGCCCAACATCAACTCATGTTCATCAACACGGACGCACGCACACAGGCTCTGCAATCAGAGGCCGCCGCCGCCGCCGCCGCCGCCGCAACCGGCGGCCCAGTAAACACTTCACCCAAAGAAGGTGATGGAGCGTCCCGAGGAGAACGAGGCTCCAGATGTGCGCGGAGGGCTCCGGGTTCCATCATTAGTCGCCCCTGTCAGTGGGGGCCATTATGAGAATTCCAAAATGGATGGCAATGTAAACTGATGAATGGGCAACAGCACTCCCAATTCCCATCAGTCTCGGCCTGTGTTTAGAGTTGTAATGCGGCCCAGGTTCGGGGGAGGCCGAGTGACGGGGCCACGGGTGAATGGAGGGGGGCGGGGCTGAGCGCGGCGTGCTCACGGTAACTAATATCAGTCATTGTCATTGTTATGGGCCCAGTGAGGCTCTTTATTTGTCAGTATAGCTCACGTGTTTATGACAACAGATAAATAATTTGACTTTAAAATAGATGTGTTGAAACCCGCTGAATGAGTGGGACTCATTCCCCCCCCCAGGGTTTGACCCACAAATGGACACAGTCCCAACCACAAGGGATATGAAAAGTGACGCTTCCAGGGCTTTAAAGGTGCAGTGTGTAAGATGTTGGTCATTTTTGTCACTTCTGAAAATATTCCAGAACAATTTCAGACTGACATTTTTAGGAATTAAATGAGCCTATCAACATAGTTTACATGAGGAGCGAGTCCTCTCTACGGGGGCCGCCATGTTTTCACAGTAGCCCAGAATGGACATACTAAACATCTTTTTTGGAGTTTTGTTGAGAACCAAACTAACATAGGTTCACCTGTACGCTCAGAAGGGTGAGGTGATGGGTACAACATGCAACTTCACCTCTAGTTGTCACCAAATCTTACACACTGCACCTTTAAAAAAAACAAAACAAAAAAAAAAAAGTTGCCTGATTCAGCACTTGGCATTGTACCAATCCGCCGCCAGATTGTTTGGTCCAATCGCCACCGATCAGAGTCAGACACACCCCAGTCCACACATGGATTCCCCTTCAGTCCCTGTGAACCGCTGCAGTGACAGTGGCTCCATTAAATGGTCTCATGAAGCTGGAACTGTGGCTCAGTCTGACCCAGACTCTACATTGTGGCTCTATGCTGCTACTGTGGCTCATTTTTTTTTTTTTTCATTTTTCACTGTTTTGACTGAGTGAAACAAAAAAAAAAGATTCCAAGGAAACATTTGTTGTCTATTTTGAACCTGGAGGTTGTAAATTTCCCGACGCGGCCGTGGGGAAAACCGATTTGTCACAGCCGGGCCGGAAGCGCAGTGACATCACACTGAAGATATTTCGTTCAAATCCTCCTCAGCACCTGAGTCATAATTTCATTTATGTTAATTCAAGTTATCTATGAATGATCCCAGATAAATACTGTGATGGTTCATTTATGGATCGTAAGGGAAAAAAAGAATCAGACACTGACAGGATATGGAAAACTTGGGCAATTCGGTCAAAGCTGGTTGGAAATATGAACATTTTTAATTTAAAAGTTCATTCTTGCTATGTAATACAGTGAAAAAAATGATTCACCGTAATTAAGAAAAATCCATATTTACAATGGGAATAAATAGTTAACTCCTTAATTCATCACTGTAAATGAAGCCGAGGCCAAACAAACAAACAAACAAACAGACAAAGTGGTTGAGATGGTTTTTACGATTTGGACGTCGTCACCAGCCTCCTGAAACTCTAGTGGGAGTGAAACACCTCTCAGGTGTCCACACCCAGCAGCAGCAGCAGCAGCAGCAGCAGCAGTGGCAGCAGCAGCAGCAGCAGCAGCAGCGGCGGCGGCAGCACGAGCGCCTCGGACTCTAAATCCTCTGACTGATTGTTTCCGATGAGTGAGAGCTCAGCGGCAGCTGGCCGCCGCCACAGTCTCTTGATTTGTACCCAATTTCATGGTCCAGGAGCGGCCCCCACTCCTCTTTCCACGAGGGGGGATTACAGAGCGGGACAAATGGCATCACGTATGCATCTGGGAACAGCTGTGGCTGCTGCCCACTCCTCACCTCAACACACCCACGCCCACAGGCCCCCCACACCAGCCCCTTCAAAACACAAGAGCCCCACTGAAAATGAATGGAGCACAACTGACACACAAGTGGAAGATATCGGGTGACGCTGATCGCTGTCACTCGGACTCACAGCCGGCCATGTTTGAATGCGCCGACGTCGGATTATTTAGCGGCTACATGTATTTTTGTTTATTTTTCTCATTTAAAGGTGCAGTGTGAACGATTTCGGTCATTTTTGTCACTTTAAAAAAAAATATTGCAAAACAATTTACAGATCGCTCCATAGCAACCGGCCGACGCTCATCTTGAGTGCCATCTGGTGGCTGGTGAGATTCTAGTTTCCAAGCCCTCTCCATGTTAGCGGATGGGACAGTCGGTGACGTGACGGGTCACATGGAGGCCACCGTGTTACACCGCCATGTTTTCACAGTCGCCCGCAGAATAAATAAACGACAAACCTGCAACCTAAATCCTACACACTGTACCTTTAAATAGCATTTTGCTTCCCATTCCCTAAAATGGTACTTTTGAGTTTGCAGCCTCTTTGTTGACTCTGTGCATTGAGGAGTTTTGGTGTTTGTTTCTCGGTCCACTTCCACACTGTTGATCCGTGTGTTCAGGATCTTCTAAACACCGTTGATCACTCACTTCCTGTTTGTCTAGACGCCGCAGGACAAGGTGCATTTAGTGATTTACTGCCAATACGACACTTGTTTGGACTTTTTCAGGATGTTTTTATTTTTTTCATTTTTTTTCAGCATCTTCATGTCGGTATTAGATTTCAATTAACTGCCGTTTTTACGTGAGGGAATCAGCCATAAACTTTAAGAACCCCTGTTAAAGCCCCCGATGGATGAACCATTTATTTATAATATTTACTTTCGTGGAGCAGATTGTTTCATTTCGATCAGATTTACAACTCGGCTTCTCAGCCAGGGTCCAACGGTCCACTTACTCTACCACAGTGAAATTCACTCGATCCCTCCTAAATATATAACCCCCATACAGACCTAATCCCTGAGTAACTGACTCCCAGTGATAAAGGCACCGTGTGCAGGATTCAGTGACATCTAGTGGTGGAAGTGCATGTCCTCCGCTCACCTCGCCCTTCATTTCCCAGCGTGTAGCAGAACCAATGACATGACAGCCTTCAGTTATAATTAAAGCTCAAACAGTGTTAAGCTTTTCCATTTGTGGCTTCTGAAGAACACGATAACCTCCTGATATAAATACAAACGACCCATATACACACTCATGAAAACATCCATACAACTGTTTCACATCCACTTCTGCACCTCATTCGTACACGATGAAGGAAATCACTTGCGTCGTTCTTGCAAACAAACAAACCGACCGACCCGACAACCGGCTGAAAAGCTCGACCTCCGGCGTGAAGCTGATTACGCTCTCGACAGATATGATTATCTGAGCGTTCACTTCTGTCGCGATCTCCCTATTTCTTCCCTCCATGAACTCCTCCCCCGTCAGAATGTGACAGCCTTGCTCAGCATTCCGTGAGATCCGACATCTGCTGTGAAGGAGGACACACACTTGTAGTGGCACCAGAAATAGGGCGTC
>JAFBJT010089888.1:14916-30425 GCA_016785325.1 Chascanopsetta lugubris
TTGGACATAAATGCAATGGGTATGCAAAACTGCTGAGTCAGGACCAGCATCTGTTAATTCCCCCTCACTGGTAGGTGTTCTACTAGTTTGGCCTCAGAAGCCATGCAGGATTCGTTCCAACAGCAATAAAACGATGACAGAGAGGAATCCTTAGTGGTCTCTTCAAAAACCCGCCCAAGCTTGCCCGCATGGCCCCGTCCTGCTCAGTTGTCAAGCCACATTTCATATTTCTTCTTCTTCTTCTTCTTCTTCTTCTTCTTCTTCTTCCTCCTCCTAACTTCGGTGCCAAAATAATCAAACACAAATATTTCTCATCAGCTCCTTGGGAGCAGCCTTGTCACTAATTAGAGATGGTTTCTGGGACGTTAAGAATCCAACCAGGGACGGGAGTTTGTTTCCCTGTTGGGACTCATCTGCTTCCCGCTGTTATTCCTGTACCACTGAAGAATGACTTTGATGTGTGTTTTTTTTTTCTTCTTGGCCAAAATGTGTCCCAGCTGTCACCGCTGCGTATATTAAACTGCATCTATATCATATGTCCTCTCCTGTATTTGAAGCCCGACCATCTCTTATTATAGGGCCTGACGTACGTCTCCAGATTCCCTTCTCGTATGTGAGAGGCAGTAAAATGCAGTTGGTGCAAAAATGGACTCTCAGGAACCATTATGTCTTTAAAACATATAAGAGTCCAGCAGCACCTCATGGGGTTATTTTTACCCACTGCTCGGAAACGGCAGAGGCTGATTGTCAGATGCTTCGTAGCAAAGTGCTAAGAACAAGGAAAACAACATTTTGCCAGATTTAAGTGGGTCTGCGTTAAACGCCGATGTATTTTGATACCACTAAAGAGTTTTCACTCTGTGACTATAACACACTTCTCCTTATAATTGGCCTGTGCAACAAAATCACCAAAGATGCATAAATTGCCTTTCTCTGGCTGTTTATTTATACTGATTTGTGCTTTCAATTTTTTTTCTCCACTGCGCTGTGAGGGAGGTTGGACAAGTTCCACGGAAATCTATCCAGCAGAGGACAGATCAGTTTTCTAAAGTTGTTTCCAAGATGTTCTCCAACAGAATGTAAATGCTTTATTCCAAATAAGGCAGGGGAGGTCTTTTAACACACATCCATTATCAAACAGCTTGATGGATGAAAATGTGTCATGTCAACACTGTGGATATTTTTTGAAGTACTATTTTCTAAATGTTCCACGGTGTAAACAAATTAGACAAGTACAAAACAACGACTACAAATGTACAAACAAGCATTTACACAATAAGGTGTACGATGCATCAAACACCAGAACAGACAGCTGTGGTCCAATTATAATCAGGTATGGTGGATGCGGGTTGTGCTGTGCATTAATGCTGAAGATGTCAATGCGAATCAAAGACAGGAAAAGTAGCATGTACCTGCCGTTGCTGTTGTTATAGCCGCAGTGGCCATTCATCTGAAAAATGCAGCACCAGTGTTTCTCAAATGGAAGATATTTGTAATATTCTCCATTTTTTTGTTTTTTTCCTCATACTGTTTGCGTGAGAATGCGCAAGCGTTTACAAGCTGTTGTGCGGACTGTTTGGTGGAGTGCAGATGGAGCAGTGTGTGATGTTTTGGTCATTTTTACACCTCTGAAAATATTACAAAACAATTACATACTGACGTTTTCATGAAAGTATAATCATCTGAATGTTTTATTTTCTTCCCATTACCTTTAAATGAGCTAATGGATGTATTTTTACATGAGGAGCGGGCCATGTTTTCACAGTAGTTAAAGTGGACGTACAAAACATCTTTTGAGTTTTAATAAGAACTGAAGTCTACCCTCGGGTGAGGTGATGGATACAACATGCAACCTCACCTCTAGAGGTCACAAAATCGTACACACTGCACCTTTAAGGAGAAGTTACTAATACGTGGCTGTGACTTTTAGACTTGTACACACTTAACTGATCTCTGACCACTACTTTTTGAAGCCACCATTTGACCAGAAGGGCTTTGTTCATGTTAGTGTAGCTTTTGTATTTAACTCTAAAGTCTGTGAAGTCCGTAACTTCATATGTAAGAGGCGTTATTCAACATTCAATACTCACATACAGAGCTACCTTCTGTTACATGTGCTGAACTTCTCTCATCCTCATCATCGCTCTTGAGTGGCAGTGTCAGAGGTGCTGAAGGCACCCGAGTCCACCTCTTGTGTCCTGCAGTGAGAAAGTGCTGCTGAAACAGTGAAGGGAGAGAGAGAGAGAGAGAGAGAGAGAGAGAGAGAGAGAGAGAGGCAGACAGCTCCACAGCAGACTGAGGCTTCGAGCTTCAGTCCATGGTGAAGGATCAGAGCTGTCAGATGTGGAGCTTGTGTGTGTCACAGCTGTCTTAACACAGATCAACCTCCTCCTGACTCCCCCCCCCCCCCTTTCCTCTCCGTATGCTCTCTGTATACCTGCTTCTCCCTGTGGCAGTCGTAAACAGAAAATGTGTAAGACACCCTCTCAATGTTCTGTCAGTTATCAAATTCACACCGCTAAAGTTTATACAATACTGGATTTCAGCTTAACAAGACATATATCATCAAGCTGTTTCACATCGGCTTATACTTGTTGTCCACAGGCAATAACAAGTCAAGTAAAGTGAGTGTGTTTTTATTGGAGCTTGGACTTTGCTAAAGTATAAAGTCTCCATTAATATCAAATTCTGAGGATAATTATTTTCATGGGCCCTTTAAATTCAGAGGGCCTAAGATTAGCCACCATTTATAGACAGTATTTCCAACTCAAGCAATCTGTTCTCTATCTGCTCTCATAACCGCACCTCTCATCCACTGTAGATAACAACAGTGATGATCCAGTGTGACAGATTTACATTGAAATTCAATATAAATTAATTATCGTGATGTTTAAAGAGTCCATTATTACTTCGAGGTACAATAACAACCTTAGAATGAACTCTTTACTATTTACAGCTACATTGATTCTTCTCCTTTGATAACATCATGTTTTATCTATGAATTTCTAAAGTTGCCCAGAATGGACAAACTAAACACCTTTTGATTTTTAATGATAACTGAATTGAGAATGCAGCAAATAACAATTAATCATTTTATCAATTAACGGATCAATCAAACAAAAAGTCAAAAGCTACATTTGACCATTTCCAATAGTTGATTTGACAATCCTCTTTGGAAGAATCTGCTACGTAAACTAAGACCGGCATGCCTTGTAAAAAGTGCAGATATATTGTTTTGAATAGTGGAAATAAATTTAAAAAATGGAAATATACGTAGAATTTGCTGCCTGCACCTCAATAGTCAAACGTTGCGCTGCATCCTCATTGGCTGTATTTGGAGTAAGGTACCGTGCTGTGTTTTATAGGTCAAGACACTGATGGTCCCTTCTCTTTTGTGGAGGAGATGCAGCTTATTGAGATATCAGCCACAGTTGAGCTGCTAGCCCCGCAAGGTTCCCCCCCTTAAACCTTCCTTCCCGCTGTCAGGCTCGTGCTTTTAATGGCACCTCTCGACAGGATTCATCAAACACCCCCCGAGGTGTTGGGTGGACATGGAAGGAGTCAAAGTAGAAGCTGAGTGCATTAGCGCTGCCTACTGCACCTAACCAGCCAAACTGATGTTCACACGTACACTTCATCAGGTGGCGATTGGCCTGGCTGCATAAAACCGTGATTGCGCAAGAGCTCATCACCGATTACCGTGTGTCATTATGTCAGCGGGAATCCTCAAACAGAGTTGGCATGGATTTGGCGCATTAGCCAGCGCGAGGGAATTATGTAGCTGGTGTTTGATATGTACCGTCAACACAATGTGAACCAACGGGGTCAGTGTGTCTTATAAGACAGCCGTCTGCCAGTGTTCAGATAACATGGAAATCCCCCACTTGTCTACGCTCCCCGATATCTCCCTTGTTCTCAGCCGCCGATCCGTTGCCTTTTGGCAGACGGGACGGGGTTGATACCGTTTGTTGTCATGACGCCATCTTATTAGCTGTGACAGCTCTGCTCTGTCTCTGTGCAGCGTGGTGATTTGGCCCGAGGAGGTTACAGTGTCTGTCTGCCGACTGGTCGTGCAAGTCTTTATTGTTTAGCACCGCCGGCCTCTTTTGTCAGACGTTCATCCGCCATCAATGTGATGTGACACTCACTGTCTTGTCAGGGACCTGATATACAGAGTTGCGTGCGTTGGCCTTACGACTCTCAGGGCGGCGGGGGGCGGGGCGGGGGGAGAGGGGGCAAGGGTAAAATAATGGATGACATCCAATGAGGTGTGACAACCTTTGCGCAGTCCTGAACTGTCCAAGTGTGGCCCCAAATATGTGTGGGTTTTTTTACATGTCAAAGACAAAGGGGCCAAAAAAGTCATATTTTGAGAAGAATATCTTAATTTATGAGAGTAAAGTGTTGAATTAATGAGAGAGAGAGGGGTCATAGTATTACAAGGAATATTATTATTAAATTAGCATAATATAGAAATATCATTAAAAGGAATACGTTTTACATTATTTGGATCTAAATGAGAACTAATTGCATCATGAAATGAGAAACTAATAAAACAATTAGAACATTACTTTTAGCCAATGAGAACCTCACAGTTAACCACATGTCTATTTGTGGTCCCAGTTTGCCGCCCTGTCTTTAGAAGCCTGTAGGATAAGCAATGGCAGCCTCTAGTTATTATTCATACTCATTGGGGTTACAGCAGTCCATTCTGGGCT
This sequence comes from Chascanopsetta lugubris, assembly GCA_016785325.1. NCBI lineage: Eukaryota > Metazoa > Chordata > Actinopteri > Pleuronectiformes > Bothidae > Chascanopsetta > Chascanopsetta lugubris. The sequence continues at coordinate 19,635 of JAFBJT010089888.1, forward strand.
ACTGTAAAAACATATAGTGAAATATGGCGGCCTCCGTAATGGGGACCCACATCTAACATAAATGTAAAGGGCTCATTCTAACGGTAAAAAAAGCAAAAAAATATATTTTCAGGTGATCGTTCATAAGAAAAGTCAATTTTATTGTATTATATTCTCTAAATGTGTCAATAGAAATGAAAGAATTCCACTTCCTCTTACACACTGGAGCTTTACTCTCAGTGGTATCGTGTTGTTGTGAAGGCTGTAACACTGGCCGGGCTTTCACTGCATGTGCCTGTGGCCTCTTCTAACACCCTGTCAATCAAACTGTGAGAAACACGCTTGTAAATAGAGCTTCTGGCTTCAACTATATGGGTCACTAATAACAGGCTTTTATTAGTGGAGGCGTGGCATAGCACCACGCCTGCCTTGTAATTCACCTGCACGGGCCCAGCAGGGGTCAGGCCTCTGCTCCTGACTCTGCCTCAGAACTCTGACTGACAGGGAGGTTGTGGAAGTTTAAATGGGGGCAGCTCACTCATCACTGGAACCCACAGTGGGCTTCCCTCCTGCGCACTGGGATAAGTCGATTTCCACATATGGAGTCATGCATATCGATGGTACCATTCAAAAATCCACCGTTATGAAAAATATTTGACGGTCCCCCATTTCCTGTTTGCTGCAAATAAGGATGCAGGAGCGAGTGCCACACACACACACACACACACACACACACACACACACACACAGACTGGCAGTGTTCGCTGCAGTATTTATTTCAGTTCATGAGACTCCTCTGTCTTCCTGAATGCTAAATGCAGATAAGCTAATTTTCCTGAGCCGATTATCAGCTTCTCAAACAAGTGGGCAGACCACGGCGCACATTCAAACAGAGAATAAATTGAAAGAGCAGCAGCGAGGGGAAGAGGACTTCTTAGTTCCCTTCGCACGTGGCTGGAAATGGATGTCAGCAGTGGCATTTCTCCTCGGCTCGGTCGCCGCGGTCGGCCCCGGCTTTACGAGACGCCGCCGTCTGCCATAGCAAACACCCACTAATTCGTTTGTCTCGTAACTCGATAGATATGCGGCAGATAGGACGGCTTTTAGGGAATTCCATTGTAAACAAATGTAAAGTTGTCATTCTGAGGGGGATCTGGCCTCGGCTGAAATGCCACTGGATAGCCCCTGCATGTGTTTATACCATGCAAACCATTAGACTGTTGTCGTTAAGCAAATGTTTGCATAGCTTGCGTATACAGCACAAGCTCCAGTCTGCAGAGTCTATATTCCCCCCCGACTCGGCATATTACATTAGGCCGGAGTGAAATGTTAGACTTGACTTTGACTTTGTGTGTTAAAAGGCCTCGCTGCTCCCGGACACGGGTCAACCTCTCCGCCATTAAAGCCTGTCACTCCGCTGCTCCTACCTCAGCTTCCTAATGCACTTGTTTCCCCCTCGCCAGCTAAATGAGGCAGTTTTCCATATTTTGCGCGGAGGTCGTCGTGACCTTCAACTGTTTCTGCACAGCGAGTCTTCAAATCCACGCGACACAACTCTGCGTTGTTTTGCTGTCACGCCGTGGGGTTTCGCCTGAAGATGACTTAATCCAGGGGACGTTTACATGAGTAAATAGCACAGAAGTGACAGGCTCCGCCGTAAATGAGCGAGTGCGCTGTCCTATCAAACACCATGATGGCTGCTGGTCGGGAAATGGGACGTGCTGGGGGCACACGCACTGTGTGTGCCTGCTGACAATGATGAATGCTGGCTCCCAAGTACAGTATAAGTGATCCCCCCCCCCCCTGTTTTTATGATTTATTTATTTATTTATGTTTTTATATATATATATATATATTTATATATATATACCCCCTGAAATTTGGGCTATTTTGGACCAATCTGATTAGGAGGAAGCAGTATACTGGAGGGGGTGGGGGGCCGGGGGCCGGGGGGGTTGCATCGAAGGACACTCGCATCTGCGTGATAGGTCTTTTATAAATGTGCCTGTGTTGGAGTGGCTCTCGCAGCACTACAGTGAAGTGTAAACAGTGACCCTCCGCACCAGCAGCCAAACTCCTCCAGAGTTATTACACAGAAACGACTGAGTGCCGAGACACTTTATCGTTGCCGACTCATGGTACATGAAAACTAAAGTGTCCCAATGTGTGTTCAAGGGCATCGGCACACATACATGCACAACTGTATTGCATGTGATTAATCACCGCTGACATATTCAGACTATATCAGATTTCTGCCGTGCCTGTGACGTTCTCAGTCCTGGACAATAGACACACAAGTTTCACCTTTACTGTGTAAAAGTCTTTTAGAGGCTTTTATGTTGTAGTGGTGTTCACGAGGTTTGGATTGATGAAACTCTCTCGCCAGAGGTGCACAGTTAGTTTCTACAGAGCTGGTTTAGTCCTTGAAAAAAATGAAAAATAAAGCAATAATATAGACAATAGAGAGGACAGTGTGGTCAGTTTTTATGGATGAAAATATCTACCACTACCTCTTATTCTCATTAATGGTTCATGAAGGTGTGTAATATTTATTTATGAGGTAAACTTTTGATTGATTCAACTCAACCCAACTCAACTCAACTTTATTTATAAATTGCTTTAAAAGATCCGACAAAGAACCGTACATAAACAGAATAGAACATAAGACATAAAAACAATATAAGAACAATCAAAGATAACGGGTAATAATGTTGAAACAATAAAACAACAAAACACTAAAACAAGAGCAGAGTCCCATGTCGGGTTGAAAGCCAAGGAGTAAAGAGAGGAGTTTTAAAAATGCACAGTGAGGGCGCCGTGTCTGATGAGCATTGGGAGGTTGTTCCACAATTTGGGACCGGCAGCAGAAAAGGCTCTATTCCCTCCGAGCTTCCTCTTGGACCTCGGTACCTCCAGGAGCAGCTGATCAGCTGACCTGAGGCACCAGGCAGGTGCGCAGGGATGGAGCAGCTCAGGGAGGTAAGGCGGTGCGAGACCATTTAAGGACTTAAAAACAAATAAAAGAATCTTGAAATGAACTCTAAAGTGCACGGGCAGCCAGCGGAGGGAGGCCATAATGGGAGTAATGTGCTCCCCCTCTCACATGCTTCAGTTAGAAGGCAAGCAGCAGCGTTTTGTGCTAACTGAAGACGTCTGAGGGAGGGTCGGCTGACTCCAAAGTCAAGTGCATCACAGTCATCCAGCTGAGATGTAATGAAGGCCTGGATTACTGTTTCAAGGTGCCTTTGTGCAAGGAAAGGCTTCACCTGCCAGCTGCCTAAGGTGAAAGAAGCTGGACTTGACTATTGCACTAATTTGCAGATCCAATTTAAAATCACTGTCCATCTTAAAACCCCAGTTTGAGACTAATGGCTTGATGTCAACCCAGTTTCAGTGGGTTGACATCAGATAAGTCCGTATGGTATGGAAGGTTCAATGGCTTGAAGTATTTGAGTTTTGAATGTCTAAATGTAAATGATGTTCAAAATGACTGATTCAGTTGTTTCCCCACCCCTGTGACTACAGTCATAAAAAAAAAATTGATCAAATTGTTATTCCATTGTTTCTTATTGAGTAATAAGAGAAGCAGCAGTCAAACACAGTATGAACTGGTGCACATTTATTAAATTGCATTATGCACAGCGTAAAAGGCAGATAGAGGTTCTGTGTCTGTCTTGGATGCCGGTTTCCGTTTGGGACCTTGAAACAAGGGAATTTGTGTGAAAACAGCAGAGAGAGTAAATCAAGTCATTGAGGTAGTGAAATCTGAGGCATAAATAAAACAACAACAAATGATCCTGCAACAACACGAACATCTGCGAGAGGAATAATATGAAATTAAACATTTAAAATGCCCCCAGGATGAGTAAAGAGCTTCACTTTAGAATGCACCGAATCATTACACTTGTTCAAGGTTCCAGGTTCACACCGAGGAGGAAAAATGGATTTTTCTATTTATCGATTATTTTTGCATTGAGCAAAACAAATCGTGCTTATCTTCTCATCCATATTCATGCAACCTAAAGTGCTCGGTTTACATTCTTTCTGTCTTTTATCAGACGTGTGCTGTCTGATACATCCTCATGAGTGAGACTCGCCATGGTCAAACTCGACAAATGTAATAACCAGGACCTTGGAAATGAATCAGCGCTGCGACGGCTCCGCAACTGACGGCACAAATAAAACATAAAAAAATATATTTCAACAAAGCTTTTGAAGTTCTTATTTCCTCGGGGCAGAACAATCCTGTTTAAAAAAAATTCAGAATATCTTCATGCCTTCAGGCTTTCTTCGATATAAAGTTACTTCCTTTGTGTCTGAGCAGCTTGTTTTCATTGTTACCTTTAAGACATTCGCCTCTAGACATTTCCAACCTCCGCTGACGGTCCTCTGTCGATCAATTCTCTTTTTTAGGATAGTCAATGCAACGCCGCTGATTTATTGTGGCCGTGAGGTGACTGGGGGAACAACAGGACGTATGAGGGAGTCAATACATCCCCTTGTTATTTGAAGAATCTAAATAAAGTTCGTATTCATCAAGCTCTGCTCCCCCTCGCGAGCTATTGCAAGTCTATTAATCAATGTGTCAAAGCGTCTTTGTCCGTTTTTGGAATATACCTGAAAATACACACATGCTGTTCGTAACCTTTTCCCAATTCACCCCCTCTCCCACTGTTCGGTGCGTCACCAGTGGCCTATTCATCCTCTGACAGAGTCTGACACCGGGCCTCTGTGTTTATATACATCCAGACTGCCGTCAGTCCGCCGCCATGATGTGTTGTGGCGCTCTGACAGACGGCCGTGGAGCGTGTCCGTCCCAGGTATGGGGCAGTGTGTGTGTGTGTGTGTGTGGGGGGGGGGGGGGGGGGCGGGGGATACCTGGAGTGGATATGCTCCATAGGCCCAGTCCATTAACACATCCAACACTGCTCCATAAATCACTGTCCAAGGCCTCCACAGACATCCCCAGCCTGTTGGAACATTCCGCCTCCTCCGCTGTTCATGTATGAACCAGTGTAGATAAATCAGCTCCTTCCCTCCTCCAACGTTCATTCATTTTCCCACTCCTGATATTTATCACCTCTACTTCTGGATTTTTTTTTTCTCAAAATATTTAACTCTACTATCTATCTTTCCATTATCTATTTCGAAGGTGCAGTGTGTACGATTTTGGTCACTTTTGTAACTTCAAAAAAATATTGCAAAACAATAACATACTGACATTTTCATGCATTTATGCACTTTTTTTTTCCCTTTACCCTAAAATGAGCCCATTATTGTATATTTACATGAAGGGGGGGGGGTCCTCTCCATAGGGGCTGCCATGTTTTTACAGTAGTAAAACTGGACGTACTGAACAACGTTTGAGTTTTAATGACAACTGGGGTCGACCGTAGGTTCTCCTGCATGTTCAGAAGGGTGAGGGTGAGGTGATGGATACAACATGTTACTTCACCTCTAGAGGTCACTAAATCTTACACGCTGCACCTTTAATAGTGTTGCTTTTTTGTTTGCAAGCACCTCTGCTCCGACATGCAAACGCCATGACTGCTCCTTTATTCTGAGATGTGAACATTTATGCATGGAATGCTACAACAAATGCGAAGATACTGCAGGGCTCTGACTTTTTTGTGATCTAAATGAGGCTCAAAATGAGAATATGAAGTGTCTCTAATGTCTCTGTGCACAGAGAAGCAGTGTGCAGTTAATTACTGCTCAGGGTTCGCAGTCCTGGTGTCAGCGAGTCTGTTGAAGTGCTACACACGCGGATCTGCCGGACCCTCTTACACTCACGAGGAGGCAGTCATCCAGCCTTCACCCCCCCCACCCCCACAGTCTCACTGCTCCCACTGTCGGAGAAATGGAGTCGTTGTGGTCTGTGTGATGAAGCTTTATCCTATCCCCTCGACAAATTAACTCATTAATGATTGATTCAGATTGAACATGTATGAAGAAACCATTCATCTATTCATGGAATCTCATTTGTCCTGTTTTATGGAGTGATGCTTTTGACAGGAAGTAGCAAAATGGAAAAACCCAATCGTGCAGGAAAGATGGGCTTTTTTTTATTAATGCCTTTCTCTGGCGCTGCCTCACAATCCTCCAACACAAAGAATTCATTTGAGTTTTTCTTCTTTTTTTTTTGCAGGATTAAAATGATGATGGGCCCTGATTAGAACTATTCTTGTGCTTGAATTAAAATGCAAGATATGCTGTTTCATATGATTATCTCTTTTTTGCATACGCACAGGTCTGTGAACCTTAACTTCTGCGAAGTTCTCCCTTCTTTTATTCGCCACATTGTCGCATCTGCCGTTCAAATGTGGGCTTTTCTTTTCTTCCTGCGTACCTCATATCCTTGGCAGGGAATGTGGGACAGCAAATGTGAGCAATGAGAATGTGAAGTCCTCTGCGGGAGAGAATGTTTCTCGATAGCGAGGGACGGTTGTGTTCTCTCGGCCCCTTCTGGAGCATTGTGAGTGCCAGCAGGAAGAACATTGGATGAGGAAGAAAAAGGCATCGGGGGAAAGTGATGGGGGAGGAGGGGGAGGGGGGGAAGATGGGAGGGTGTTATATGAAAAAAAGAAAGGGAAAGAGAAGACGCCAGCTCATTAAACATGTACAGTTGGAGATGAGAGTGAAGGACGAGCTTAGGGAGGGAAAAGGGAAATTGTTCCCCTCCTGCCCAGGCATGGCCGAAGCCCGTTGGGCCGTATGCGGTGCCACAACCCTCTGTTCTGTCAACACAAACCACACAGCGCGTCGCCACTGATAAACTCCCCTGTGGAAAGCCAACACAGTTGAGCTCATTGGCGAAAAACTGATAATGCGGCAGTGGCGGGATCTGAGGAGAAAAGGCGCGGCTTCGGGCGCGTCGGCGGTGGCGGCGCCACTGATTACTCTCCTCCTCTTGCTTGTTTGTAAAACATACATTTACAAGAAATGCTGCAGCATTTAGATGTGCTCTTTTAACGGAGAGGGGGCCATTATTCCGCTCTACTGAGGCAACGGGAGATATTATCAGCTATTAGGTTTTCTCAGAAGTCACAGAGGCTGCGGCACAAAGACGGGTGCCTCCTTTCTGCAGTGGGCTCGTGAGTGGGGCTGCCAGGCTGTTATTGTGCCGCCGCGCTCCACGCGGCAGCGCTAACAGCTAATGGAACAGCCGAATGAAAAGTGGTTAGTATAAAAGTGTGGAATAGTTAATGGCAGCTCTATGACTAATATGATGCAATTTGTTTATTTGTTCTATCCCCCTCTATCCGTCTTTGTGCTTTCCAAAGGTTGGGTTAACACGTTGACCATCGTAGCTTTGAGGAATTAATGCTGAATGCCTCCGAAGCTCATTGAATAGCTCTGTCACATTCAGACATGTCTTTTCAACATAAAATGAGGCTCAGATAAGACTGTGAAATAAACGCCCTACAAGGACTGTAATTACTGAGCCATTATCAGCTGGCAGGTTTTCTAGACAAGCAACTATCCAATCGCGTGTTGCCACGCTGTGCTTTGCCCAGCATTGAAGTGCACCCTGGAATACAGCGTGGGAACCCTACATCACTGATGAGTGTTACTCTCACTGGACCAGTTAGTGAGGATCAGATGATGCCAGCAGTGATTACTGATGACGTTAGTTATCCTCAAAGCAATTTTCCTTTTCCCAGTAACTAAACAACTTGATATGACCGTGCACTAGAAGTACAAGCATCATTTGTCCACAAGACACTTAGGGGTGATGTTGCTCATTGCAGCCTAATACCCCTCACTGCTCCCTTTCGGGCATTCGGGACCATGGACTGTATATAAAGATGGACGTTGCGTCCGTGATGTCACCTACACGTTTCTGCAGAGTGCTTTTGAAGCAAATTGTGGGCGGGTCACACTCCTCCTACTTCCTGGTTCATCCAAAAATTGGCATAGGGGGACAGCACAGGTAGAGCCGGGGGTGGGCCCATGGTGCCCTCACTCCACCCGCAGTACACGCCGGGCCGACACTCCAGAGGCCACGCCCTTTTTTTCTGCACAATTTCAAACGTTGATAGAAACAAAAATAAGTAAGTACAGTTGTCAAGAGACAACACGTGACTGGTTGAGTCCAAAACCGTAGTTTGTATCAGGCCTCAAACATTTTTCGTTCATTTTAACATGGGAGTCTATGGGGATTGATTCGCTCTTGGAGCCAGTCTCAAGTGGCCACCCTGTGAACTGCAAGTTTTTGTCTCTTCCTTGTGTGCTTCATCATCTGCCCCGGCGGTTACTTGTTGTGTGTATTATAGCCTGAAGACATTGACAGAAAAAATAAATAAAAAACCTCCATAGGTGTTTAATTTGGGGCATTTGGGGCAGGTCAACATTCAGTTCAAGTGGATTCAGGTGGGCACTGGTCAAGTCATAAACTATCCATCCTTACTTCCAATACCTCTACTTCTCATTTGGTAACTGTTTTGACGTTATATGTGCGTTCGGTGATGAGGAATCATGGAATCCACAGTAAACTGCACTGATAGACGTGCTGTGCACGTGTCTCGTGGCGAGGTCCTCCCATGCTTCACAACGATCCCGCTGACTGACTGCTATCATCACAATCTGCATTTCTGGCAGCGCCACCCCCCTCTGCTGGTGCAGTGTGCGCTGTTATCATAATGAAGGAATGAGCAGAAGATAGGATTCCTAGTACCCTTGCTTAAGTGTGATATTGGGCGGCGTGGGCTGAAGAATGTGTGTTGGAATGAGTTTTGACATTCGCTTTGCTGCATGTCCAAACTGGTCGCACGGTGCATTATTCACTCATAATGCACTCTTTGTGTAATGCTAATGCCTTCTCCCTGTTCCAAATGCCAACAACATTTGAGCACACTTGTCACCGCATAACCCAATTTAACACCAGTCACAATGTTACTGCTCCCCTGCAAAAGAAATTGTTGCTCATGACCTTAATGCTTGCGTGTGTGTTTGTATCCAGTTGTTGTTGAATGTGGCAGAAAGAAAAAACCAGGAGTAAGTATCCCCAAAAATCCCACCGTGAGCTCCAGGACTATCCCCGATCTTCATGAGAATCTGTGTCGCTCACTTTAAAGCGTCCACTGTAATTCACCGGCCTGCATCCTTTGATGTGCACCCCGACTCGTGTATTTCACGGGATCTGAGGCCGTTCGCAGGTAAGAGACTTTAACCGCGGGACATAAAGTTTCACTCCTGACTGATTGCTGGGTCAATAGCATTGGAGCGGGGAGCAGCAAACAGATGCTTGGCTGGGAAAGGGGGGGATTTGTGTGGCCACAAAACAAGGCGTGCATCTCGCAATGTGAGAAAAACACACTGTCACATCCCCCCTTCACATTATCAGCATTCGCATTACAGGCTCATTAACAAGAATAATGGAGCTCAATAAAAGCAATCAGGCTCTGAAATAAACTACAATTAAACAACCTTATTTTTCCCCATTGGATGAGGGGCACCCCTCTGGGCTGATGAAGAAGGACAGTCTTCCTCCATCTGCCGCAGACACACATTACAGCCGTGCACCCGTGACAGTCACGTCCTGTAAACATTAGAGGATCTCTGAGCGTCCATGTTGGCTGAAGGCTTCGGATGCTTACGTTGAGTTAAACAAACACTTTTCCCCCAAGCTTTTAATGTGTAGTTACGCTGCACAAACACATTGTGTACTGTTGTCTTTCCGCCGCGCACCATTTCCGCCATAAATCCATGCAAAGCCGCAGCATGAAGTGCCGACTGTAGTGTGCAAACATGTCGCAGCGCTTTGCCTTCGGAGCTGCAGCCCCCAGGAACGGCCTGTCTGCTTAGGAGCTATAATTTAATTGAGGGATTAGCATTACTGCGCAGGGTAGAATGCACTTCTTTCAGCACCTGCCATTTAACCTCGCTGGTGGTGAGCAGGACTTGCGGGGACCGGGAGAGGGGTTAGCTTTAATCGTCAACATGCTGGAGTCCTGAACGGCGGCTGGGGGGGGTTTCAAGCCCCCCCCCATTGATTCCAACAGATGGCAGAAGCAGAGAGTTTTTCCGCTGACTCGATGCCCAGATGAACAGCAGTGGAGAGCTCGCCACGGCTTCATTAAATATTCACTCGCAGCGACAACACACCAAACATTAAGCGCGCGCACAGACCAGACACAAAAGGAGCCACATTCAAAGTGGCACTTTGCAGATATCAGAGTCAAACACGTCCAAAGGAGCAGTTTCACCTCATTCCCATGTCTTTGTGCAATATTGAAGAGCCGGGAACAATGGCTGAGCCCCATAATACAATCCAGTATTTTATTAATTTTTAACTCGGAAATCATTGATGATTTCCCTCTTTTTGAAGTTCTCTTTGTTTCTGCTTGAGAGGGATGGAGGCATTTGCCATCACATCACATTTCCAACAATTATCATTGTGGTGGAGTCTCTCGGTCCTGCTGTGGGGGAGAAAGTGTAATTTAGCACTTCATGAAGCAGGAATGAAGGGAGTCGCGATGAGTCTTGCAAGGCTTTGACGGCCGTTTATGTCTGGGTGAGGGGAGAGAGGCTGCTGCTCTGTATGCAAAACACCCCCAATGAGCGCCGACCACCTGAGGATTTGTTTATGTTAGCAATTAACCAGAGGAAAGATGATTGTTGGGGCAGGTCAGCAAAATAATTACCGGGCTTAGGCGATGTCAGCCATCATATTAGGCCACATCAAGACCTGTCTCTGCTGTCCGGAATGAAACACGAAAACATGCAAATGAGGCCTCAACATGTCGCAGAGGATGTGTATTATGGTGTAGCACGGCAATAACAAGCTCATTGGGATGCAGCACCTCTGCT
>JAFBJT010089898.1:6895-17216 GCA_016785325.1 Chascanopsetta lugubris
ACACACACACACACACACACACACACACACACACACACACACACACACACACATAAACAAAGGGAAAATGAGTGCCGGAGGTCAGCAGCTGTGCAGGAGCTGGGTCAGAGAGTTGAAATGTGGCTCCTGGGCTGGTGACGGGCGTCCAGGATGAAAAAAAGGCGGGGCCCCAGCAGGTTGGTGGCTAATGCTGACTTCACTAATCCCCAGCTCCTCTGCTGCTCTGACGGGGTTTGCATGAGTTTCTAGTTTCCATGTTCACATATAATATATAGAAATCGATGTTATTTTTGGCCTCACCCAAAAATAACATTTTTTATGCTACCTATGCTATAGTATGCTACCTATGCTATAGTATGCTACCTATGCTATAGTATGCTACCTATGCTATAGTATGCTACCTATGCTATAGTATGCTACCTATGCTATAGTGTGGACTTACATGTTAAATCTAAAACCACCGCCTTCCAACTCGTGCACCGGACCCATAGACTACTCTTTGCTTGTTTCCCTCCATTGTGTTTTCCACAGCTTTCGGATCCACTGAAGACCACCACGCAAATCCCCTGTGAGTGCCCGTGAGTACGTGCGCGTTGAAGCGAATCGAATCGACACACCTTTTTATTGAGCCTGCCCGCTGCCGCCGAGGGACGCATTCCAATATGACAGACGGATAAAGAGGTGAAATATGCCCATTTGGACAAAAGTGTCCATATGATGCATGAGGATGAAATGCTCCTCAGCTTGTGGAGGAGAGGCTTCTCTTCTCTCACTTCAGCTCCACCGAATACAATCCGCAATTGATGTTTCCTGAGAGTTGTGTTGATATATTAAAAAGCAAAATGGTTTTGCCCTCCGGAACGAATTATATTAAGAGGGCAGCATGGTGCACGAATGCGCCGAGCAAGCAGAATTTACCTGTTCTCTTTGCCAAGGTTGAAACGCATCGTTGGACGTGGTTTCGCCACATTCCCACTGGAGCTGATTCTCCCCCTGCGACCGACTGGCAAAACACCAAGATACAGAGCAGGGGAAGAAAACAACTCACCTCTGAGTCTTCCAGCAAAACACTACGAGCGCTGCAAGCCACTCATATAACATCGTGTTCTAAAAGGTACTGGATTCTGTGCAGACACAAGACAGTGACACAACATAATTATCACATACGCTGCTTTGATTCAGGTTTAGCCCACAAGCCTGATCTGGGCTGCATGTAAGTCTGATTCATTGCATTTTACTCACAAACTTTGCTACATCAAGACCTGATGTTATCGTTCCATGAAATGGACCCAACCTCAGCTCAAACCAATGGACTGACCATTGGTGCGGCGTTGCAGCCCAGTTCTACACCTTTATGTTATTGAAATGCCGATGAGAGTGAAACAGCAAGAAAGACTGACTAGACATGAGACATAAGCAGTTAATCTACTTTTTGATATGATTGGTCTGACATGTAGAATTTCTTCACAATACGGCTACCTCTCAAGGACGAGAGAGCGAGCGAGAGAGAGAGAAACAGAGTGGGAGAGAGAGAGAGAGAGAGAGAGAGAGAGAGAGAGAGATGTCCAATTCTTTGCAGTGTCTCTCTGACCTATATTTACAGTGTGCCTGAAGTGTGTCTCTATAAATTGGTAAGTACCAGTAGAACATGCACCAACGCATGCATGCACGCACGCACACACACACACACACACACACACACACACACAGACACACAAAGGCCTCTATTGCGACATGCTGCCCTTGCTCAAAGGAGAAGGCTTTGACAATTTAAACTACAAGGATTCTTGGAAATATTAAACGCTTAGATACTCAGAGCAAAAATAGCCTCTGGCGACAAATGTGACAAGTTCTACGAGGGACATCGGTCACTGGATTGTGTAAAAGCCAACAGGACGAGTTAGTGTGGCCAAGAGTAATTGTCGGATGTCATTCAGAATCCTGTGATCTCACACTTTGTTCCAACTTTTGTCTTTGAGCCGACCAAAGTTTCCCAGAGGTGTGAACACGGGAGAGAATGAATAAATAAATAAATAAATAAATAAATAAATAAATAAACGTCTCGTAGTGGCAATCCATTTATCTCTCCGAGTGGGACGTCTCATCTGACATCTGGGGCCTCCTGTGTGACGTCCTCTTCCCCAATGGGAAGCCATTGATTTATTTGTCCTCTTTGTTTTTAAAGACAAAAACAAGGATGCGACACGAACGTTCACCACCGGGGACACAGACACACAGACAACTACGTGAGTGGAGACGTGGTATCATCCGTCCGCTGCCATTTGTTCAGCCTCTTTCCTGTCTCCAGTTTGCGCGACTGCAACATGGAGGCAATTCAATTCATTCCATCTTCTTTTAAATGATGTGTTTTGTGAGACATACATGCAAGTTTAAATGTGTCTTGGCCTCCTGTGTACAAACACACCCACCCACAACCACACACAGGATCGTTTGAATCCCACCTGGATGCACTGTGACCATCACTTACTCCCCATGGTGGGATCATTGGTTCTATCCTTGCGAAGAGGCTTAAACATGCAGATGAATTCTGTTCTGTTCGCCGTCTGTTCGGACCCTGCCTGTTTGGAGGTCCGTGTTCATGGCCTGAGGCAAGGGGAGTCAAACGTGGCTCGGCCCAGTGAGGTGACAGCGCAAACATTTCTGGCTGGAGGTGAAGTTGCATGTTGTATCCATCAGCTCACCCACAGCCCTCTGAGCGCGCAGGAGAATCCATGGTCGACCTCAGCTGTCATTCAAACTCAAAAGATGTTTAGTACGTCCACTTTAGCTCTATAAAAACTTGGCCGCCCCCATAGGGAGGACCCCCTGCTCATTTACGTAACTATACATTCATTGGCTCATTTAAAAAAGGTAAAAAAAAACATAATGGATTTAATTTAAATTGAACATTGTAAGAAAAGTGGAGTCAAAATCACTTCACAGGCATTATGCTCCGCCCCCATTTCCTGCTACAGTGTTAGTCGCCCATGTATGCTACGTAAATTACACAGATTTGCAAGTACCATGTGCCATTAAGTTCACATTGGTTCTCCCTGAGTCCCTGAGGAAGGTTTTGCAAGATGAAAAAAAAAAACACTGTATAAATCAGATTATTTTGTATGCAATTCCAGAATATACAGGAGACTTCACTTCATTTCACCTCTTCATCTGACGGCTACAGACAGTTCCTCCCTATGGCAACACCCTCTGCAAGACTCTGACTTTTAAACAATACAAGAAAAAGATCACTGTCAAATATTAAACATACATCCCACTGTCAGCGCTGTGGACTTCATTTGTTAAAGGTGCGGAGGAGGAAAATGTCAGAGTGATGACGGGATATGTTTTATGGCTATTGCTCAGCACTGTTGCTCCACAGAGCTCGAGATGTGATGTTCATTTTTGGACGGAGAGGTCGTCTCAGGTTTTTCTTACTCGGAGACTGAATCTGCACATCTGCCGTTTCCCAGAGAGAAACATTTCCCTCAACAACAGGAACTTGTTTTTCCGCATTAACAGGAGCAGTTCTTTAGTCTCTCTTTACACTCTCAACTCCTCAGATTGACTCACTGCGCCTTATGGGTCATGAGGGTCAGGTCGTTGTGTTGTATCACATCTCCTGCTGGAACTAAATCTTAACGAAGTCTCTTTGTTTCTCATCTACATCTGCACTCGTGTTAATGTTTTAGAAAAAAAAAATAGCTAAAATATGCTTTCATTTTGAAATGCTTCATTTCCTGTGTGTGTGATTCTGTCGTGCTTGATGTTTACATACGAGGAAGCGCGGCCGCATCCTGTAGCCTCCGTTCACAGCGTCTCCCCTCACTTTCTTACTCTTCAAAATAAAAGTCCCACATCAGAAAACCACACCCATTCGTTTTTCAGTTGAATTTGCTTTTGAAATGTTTTTTTTTTTTTCCCCTGTATGTCTGAGCATAAGGGAACCGTTTGTATTTATTCAAACAAACTGGTATTGCCTACAAATCAAAACTCAAATATTACATTTTTTTTTTTTTACTTCTTGTGCAGAATGTTAATTTATTTTCCTGGCACACATTTAAAAATGAGTAACCATAAAGTTATATTGTTTTCACATGCATTTGCGTTTTTTGATAAGATGGTGTTTGGAGTTTTGAATTGTTACTGAAATAAAGATGATGTAGATAATACATAGATAAATTACTCACAAGATGTTTTCAGTAATTTCATTGAATGAAAACATCAGGTCCCCATATAACAAATGTTGTCTTTTATTCTACATGTGCAAATCCACTCATGAAATGTCTTTAATTTAAAGGAAAATGTGCTCATTCTTTGTAACAATCTAGGTTTCTTATAATTGTCCACCCCTGGTATAGACCCTAACTTTGTGTGTCCTCGTCTTCTCTAAAGGATTTAGACCTTTGATGGATCAATACAAATCACTGAAGCTTACGTCTGTCTGGAACAACACAGCATCAAACTTTAATAACCCAACAGCCCTTCAACAGAGCCACATAAAAACAATGATTACCTAAAGTGCTTGGTCAAGGTCAGACGATGATCTGGCTGCTGGTGGAGAATGAGTGACTGAATCAAACTGCTGTGGATTCACATCCACCGATACGCAACTGAAATTATGCAGGTCACCAATGTCTTATATTCTACATGTGCAAGTCCACCCATGAAATGTCTTTCAATTAAAAGGTAAATGTGCTCATTCCACACTCTATTCCTGGCTCTTTAAATGAGATGGCACACAGGGGATTGGACTAAACCAACTGCAGCATTATATGGGGTGGTTTGGGTGAGGGCTCTTTGTATTTGATCCATTTGTCAGCTTTACACAAGTATTGTATGCGCATTACCGTATAAATCTAAACACATAGTTCGTGGACATTGTATACTTTACACTTATTTTTAGACGATTGTATGGCTTTTGCTTGAGCGCCACAAGTTTGCAGCAGAGAGAGAGAGTGAGCGAGGAGCTGGAACAAGATAAATAGTTTGATCAGATATAAAACATTAAAAAAAAACAAATACAATTGTCATTTACATTTTTACGTGTGCATCCGCACTAGGTGGTTTTCTGTTAGGAATGCGTACGCACAGCTTGGACCCAAATGCATGAGACTGGGAGGGAGCGTGGATTCAAATCTTTATTACTCACTTTACTCAGCATAACAAAAGGGAGGAGCGCGGTGGCTTCAAAAGGCATAATCTCAAAACTAAAGTAAAAATAACTATACTTGACTTGAGCAAGAGTGTAACAAAGGAAGGAGCGCAATGGCCTCCGAAGGCATGATCTCAAAACAAAACTAACTCCTAACAGTGAAATCACAATAAACTATACTTGACTGGAGTAGGAGTCTTCAGAGTGCACATGCAACAGATGCTGACGACACACAAACGATGCATTGGCAACAGACGGAGGGGAAAGGGAGTAAATGTAGCGGGTGAGAGTAATGAACACCAGATGCAGACAATTAGGGAATCAGGGCAGACGCTGACAAAGACAGACCAGATGCACGCAGGAAAAAGAGAACGCTTTACCAAAATAAAACAGGAAGTGAACGAAACATGAACTAACTAAGCTAAGAGCACAGAAACCGGACTGACAACTGAAGGTGCGGGACATTTTCCATGTCTAGGTGCTGCTACATGAGGGGAGATGGTGCTTGATGGGCAATAGATTGATTTTTTTTTTAAATAATTGATATGTCATAACTGCATCCATCAGCAGTAGGTGTTCAAATTAGGGTTGGGCAATACTGGGAATGTTGGAATCGATCCGATACCAAGTAAATACAGGGCGAGTATCACTGATATACCGATACCGAACACTTTTTACTTGAAATGTCATGAACATTGAGTCATTTTGTGATTTTGCCTTTAGTTAGTTGATTATGATTATGATAACACACAGGACAAAGAGTTTAGGAAAACACATTTAAAAAAAAAAATTTATTTACTGACTACAACAAATATAAAACAATGTAATAGTATAAAAATGATAAAATAATTCTCTTATTACCTTCTACTGCACACAAATGTTTAAGGAAAAAGGCACCTTTGCAAAATATCAGAAAAACAACGATTTGATTGTAAATTAGTCATCGTTGTTATCATGGATATCATCATCACTTCCCGTACCTGACATTTCAAAGTAAAAGCACTGGGATATGTTTCTCTTCACCAAATCCATTCATTTGTATTTTAATGTACTCATTTTAACAAGGCTTGTATCTTTATGGATCTGAAACAGGAACTTGTACCGTTTCATTTCTTAGTGTTTTGACCCCCAAGGTGAAACTATCATCATTATTATTATTAGCATAGATTAATTATTTAAAAGTCACTCTAGAACACATTGATTTGAAAATATAATTTTATGAATAAACAACAAACACCATGTAAGATTTCTCAGGCGCAGAAACTCATGTGAGTTAAATCACCTTCGGCGTAATTAAACACACTCGCGGACGCTCACTGTGAGTCCGTGTAACGAACAGCCTGATTCGCGCAGCTCTACATTGTTCATCACAGTAACTGAATCGCGCGGCATGGTAATGCGTTCGGTGGTATTCGGATCACAGTTCAGCCGGTAGTAATTTGCCGTACGTGGCCTTTCCCTCCCTGCCCGACCTTTGAGTGATGTATGCGGTGGGGGTGAACATCCTCCAACACCTCTGACGCCAGCTTCCCCCCTCAGCTGCTGCTTTGTGGCATCGCAGCAGACAGATGTGGAGCCGGAGCTGCTGGAACGTCCTGTGGGCAGCATGTAATTAATGTGTTTGACACAACATTAAACCTGAAACACTTTTCAAGAGTGCAACGGCTCCCCGAGGAGCAGCGTGCGAGTGTTGTTTTGCATGATTCATGATACTTTAGTCGAGGACAGCTGCATCATTATTGTGAGGGCGTCTCATTATATGTGAAAAATGTGGGTACATGTATGTAATTATCACGAAAAATGAAAAAAAGCTTTACTTTGATTCCTGGACACTTCATCAGCTTTGGATTATATGATTATTAATTGATACAATATTAATTGATTCAACATGTATGTATGTATGTATGTTTGTATGTATGTATGTGTCATGTCTGGTACTTCTCCACCTCCCCGTCCCACTTCCTGTTTTATTGTGTAACCCCGGTGCTTCCGTGTCAGCGTCATGTTTACTTCCACTCGAGTCTCTCTGATTCCCCTCATTCATTTCACCCATGTTCGCGTCCTCACCTGTTTTCTCTTCCCCCGTGATTGTCCGTATACTTAACCCCCCCCACCCCACCCCCCCGTGAGTTCTGTTACACATCGTAACGTCATGTTTCATTGCTGATTAGTAATCGCTCTTGATCGCTCTGCCCCTTCCGACGTTATCTTTCGTTGTGTTTGGCTTTTGGATGTTAGCCCGTTAGCCCGCTACTTGCCGCCTCCTTATGATATACTGGCTTGTCGACTGGAACTGTTTTTTGGACTCTGCCTTTGCCTGTCGACTGGAAATAAACAGTAACCTTTATTGTGAAACCCTATCTGAAGCGATCAATACCTACTATATCAATGCCTAACTCCTTCTCCTTCATCCTGGTTCATCCAAAATGTCAAAACACTCTCAGAGCTGTGGGTGGGCCCATGGTGCCGTCATACCACATGTAATGCATGCCATGTAGGCCCGGGTGTCACTCAAGAGGCCACGCCCCTTAATTATGCACAATTTCAAAGATAAATAAAATAAGAATAAACGCGTTCGAAACAAACACATCCCCGCACAGTTGTCATGGTAACACATGTGACTGATTGAGACCAAAACTGTAGTTTGTACCAGATTTTAAACACGTTTCATTCATCTCTTAATGTCATGTCCCATTATTTTTGTGCCCTCATGTTTCCATTTCTGGTGTCTTATTGTGAAGCCCTGGTCCTTGTGTGTGTATGTCACATCTACTTCCTCTCGTCTCCGCTCCTCATTATCCCTCATCTGTGTCACCTGTGTCTGCGTCCGCACCTGATTCCCATTCCCACTCATTGTCCTGTGTATTTAACCCCTTCGTGTCCTCCCTGTCATTGTCGTAATATCACTCAGTCACCCTGCAGTTCGCTGCTCCCGCTAAGTGATCCTTATATGTTCCCGCTCCTAGTCTGTTCCTGAACCTTTTGTATGTATTTCCTGGTCACCAAACCTTGTTTTGTTTTTTTGACTGTGCCTTTGCCTGCTCCCTATTTCACCTTCTACGGTATAAATAAAAGACATTCCAACCATATCACTGCCTCTGCGTTTGGGTTCCGTTTCCAGTCCTGACACTTAAGTTGGACATGTTAACATGGGAGTCTATAGGGACTGACTGACTTTGGAGGGCCAGCCTCAAGTGGCCACCTTGTGAACTGCAAGTTTTTCCATTTCCTTAGGTGCTTGATCCGTCTAAACTGGAGGATGCCGCTTGATATAGACCAGCGCTGCGCTGCCGCAGAATTTTAGTTCAAGTCCTGTTCCAGCTGTGTGTACTCAAATGTAGTAGTGGTAGTAATATGTGCATGCATGCCTGTGTGTGTGTGTGTGTCTTATATTATATTATATATATATATATTATTATGTATATCTATTTGTAATTTCTTAATATCTATTTCTTTTGTTTTTTATGTATTTACTCATTAGTTTGTTTGTTTGTTATTTTTCTTTCTTTTTGCACTAATTTGCTTATATATTGCCATGTCATGTTATGTCACCTTCAACCGCTTATCCAGTAATCTGGGTCACGGGGTATTTCTACTAGTACATGTATGTTGGGGTACATGTGTCAGGGTGGGATTCGTATCTAAAGGGAACTACTCGAACCACTGAGCCACTTCCTCCCCCTTCAACATTGTAACATTTGCTATAGAGACTATGTTATTTTGTTTTTCAGAAACAAAACAGTGGGGATCTGCATGTCTTCATGCAACTTAATATTGTAATTGCCTCTTTTACCCAAACAAAAATATTGAAACAAAAAATGAAGAAACCATCATGCTCCATAGGAAATCAAATGAAATAAAACCTTAACACATACATCACAATCTGCCACTCTGAGGTTGTACTATGGAAAGATGTGTGATCCCTGTCACACTGAGTCACTGCCCATGTGACACTGTGGGCCCTCCCACACACACATCTGTTATAAAAGCAGTGATGGTGTCATGACTTGCACTTCCTGTCAGACTCATGAGCGGACTAATGGCCACCATCTCTCTTGTATAACGGCCTCTATCAGAGTCTGGTCAGCAGCCGCCCAGATAATTCATGTGATTAACACATGAACACGAGAAGCCAGTGAGAGGTCATTCCCTAATTTCTTCCAATTTATGATACGTGAAAGACATGCACTGAATAAAATTCATTTATTTATTTAGATTTGTCTAGATTTAGATTTATCTTTCCTGGGAATCATAACATATTTTGATGCACTTTTATTTCCCTTTAATCATCATAACCAACATATTAGAATAATATAATATATAATAAGAAGAAAATAAACAAAATTAAAATATATCGTAATTATATTTAATATACAAATACATGAACATATATGGAACGAAACTGAATGATCTTTGTCCATCAGGACACAAAAAGACTTCTTGGTTGCCATGGTAACATCTACTAATGGACATGCTTTTAGGTATTAAAAGTAGTTTCTTGTGGAAAAAGGAAGTGAAACTATAAATTTTAGAGATAATCAAAGAAAGTGGAAATAATTAAACATAAAATAAGCATGTCCCAGTCCAACATGCATGAGACAGGCCTTATAACCTATACTGCAGCTGGCCAATAGGTGGTGATCAAGGCACTTTGGCCTCAGCTTAAAGGGGTTATCATGTACAGCACATGTTTATTTTCAGTCTTTGCTTCAAACAGTTGACAAAACAACTAAAGATCCTTCCTCCATTATCATACAATGAGGAATACTACAAACTATGAATCTCCATTTTCCCATGTCAACCAAAAATGTGTCTCCTCTGCCCTTGAACATATTTTTTACTTTATAACAGGATTTAATTCCCAGTCCTGATAAAACATAACTATATTAATTCTGCAGAGAAAAGAGCACACATTTAATATTTGAGTTTCATTTCTACGAAGCACTCACCCCCTATTAAAAAAAAAAGACCTCGCAGACTCACTGTCCTTGCCTCAGTGTTGGGTGGGGGGTGTCCCTTTGACTCTGTGCTCTCCGGTGCTCCTCCCCCCCCCCCCCCCCCCCCCCCCCGTGTCTCCTGATTGCCCTGACTCACCTCACCTGCTCTTCTGTGTTCCCGCCCTCTGACCTATTGAAGCTCCCCTGTCACTTCCACTCATCGCCAGATTGT
>JAFBJT010089904.1:4095-16463 GCA_016785325.1 Chascanopsetta lugubris
GCTCGCCCCCCCCCGCCGCCCCTCCGCGCGCACGCGCAGGTCCTGGTGCCGCCCGTGCCGTGTCAGGAGACGTGGACCATCGGCTGGATCCAGGCGTGCAACCACATGGAGTTTTACAACACGTACGGAAACAAAGGGATGTGAGTATCACTCGGGGCAACGTCCGCCAGAGCTCGACTCCTTTAAAGGCGCAGTGTGTAAGATTGTGGGCCACTTCTATTCAAAACTATTTTGGGACTATTCAAAAATCAGTGACACTTTGACGCTGTTATGGCTTTATAACCACCCTTAAGTATGAATGAGCCTTAAATGAGATGTTTATTGTGTATTTACACGAGGAGTGGGGTCCCCCTCCATGGGGGGCCGCATGTTTTTATAGTAGCCCAGAGCGGACATCTTTTGAGTTCCAATGACAACTGACCGGGGGGCTACCGTAGGTTTCTCCTGCATGCCCGGAAGTCTAAGGGCGAGCTGATGTAACACAACCTCACACTCCATGTCACCAAATCGTACACACTGCACCTTTAAATGCACCACCCCTACTGCAGTTTCCACTCTTTTTACCCGTCGCGTGGTTATTCCA
Source organism: Chascanopsetta lugubris (assembly GCA_016785325.1). Lineage (NCBI taxonomy): Eukaryota > Metazoa > Chordata > Actinopteri > Pleuronectiformes > Bothidae > Chascanopsetta > Chascanopsetta lugubris. Next base: position 4,679 of record JAFBJT010089904.1, read on the forward strand.
TCGGAAACTCGCGCCTCAAACGTCACGTGTCGCGTGACGAGTACAAATACCTGCAAAACGCACCTCTCTGTTTTGTTGTTGAAGCTGCTTCCCAAGTCATCTTCAACACCACACAACCGAAAGCACAAACTGGAAGTCTGTTACCATCATCCAGGCCCGAGAACCTTAAGTCGGTGAAAACGGGGTTCAAACCCATGTCCTTCCATATTCAAGCGGAAGGCCTGAATGCACAGCAAAATATGGCCGATGACTCCCTGACCCACGCCTCCGTCCACCAGGTTTTTGTGTTTAACCTACGTACACACACACAAACTGCTCGGCAAAGGTAAACATCAACCCTGTACTTCAGGGCCTGGGACGACATCCTCACGTGTGTTCTCTGCGCAAGCAGCGCTCAAAGGTTTTCAGCTCACTGTCAAACTCTGCCGTCGGAAAATCTTGTACCGGTATTGGCTTGAAAAAATACGGAAAATAGATCCATTTAAAAAAGAAGAGAATGTAAATATCCGCCATTCACTCGTACGAAAAGGAGAATACACAAACAAGGCCCCATTTCCACCACTGTCTGCCAATCATATTAGAATGTTGCTGTAAAACAACAAAAAACAACAAAAAAAACAACAGAAACAAACAGAAACAAAATCATGAAATATCGCCAAACTCTGACACCATCATTTCTTTCAGTGTAACATAATAGGCTGGATTGATGGGACTCGGAAAATAGAAATACACTTCTTATTCTTCACATTCTGCTCTGCATTTCCAAAATAATACGTGTTCACGTTTGTTTCCAGGCAGATAACATTTCTTTAGAGAGGGAAGACAAATGCCTTTTCTCTCTGAGTGCTCTTTAATTCAATCAGGGGGCTCGGCTGCGAGCGGCTCATACCATGTATATGTGAAAGCCTCATGCTCGCAGGCAGCACATGCAGCACCATGACACATTCAACAGTGGGACATTGTGCAGGAAGTGAATTGCCCCGCTTGTCAATATGGTTATGTTTGCACCACTGGCTGTAAACGAGAGCAACGAATGCAGATTAGAAATATATTTATGACACTAAATGTTTGCATTTAAGTCCCAATATTTGTTTTCCCAATATGTGTGTGTGTGTGTGTGTGTGTGTGTGTGTGTGTGTGTGTGTGTGTTTATCTGCTGTTGCACAAGTTGCAATCATTTAGTGGCCATGAACCACAGAGTGACAGGTCCCTAGAATGTGCTTTATCTTTAGACGCTGCAGTGGAGGATATTTGAGTGCTGCATGTCTAAGATTAGATGCCCAGTCCACTCCCACTCCCACGGCACCCCCCCCCCCCCCCCCCCTTTTTTTATATGGGTTGGGGCCCCCCCCCCAGCCCCTTTATATATGTGTGTGCGTGTGAGCATGAGAGATGATGAGAGGGTGAGAAAAGCCCGGCACTCCCATAGAGGTCATTTTGATCAATAGAGTTTTCCTAAAGTGAAGTTGTACTGTCACACACACACTATGTGTCACTGGGGTCCTTTTGTGGCTGTTGCCATAGAAACATATAGGATTTCAATACATTCATGTAAAATGAACACAAAAAGAAATCACACTTATTCCAACTCTGAAATAATTGGCCGTGCATTGATAAAAGATGGAACAGAGTCAGAAGTATTATTATTTGAATATTTAAGTATGAGTTATGTTTTTAATGAATCATTCCTGCTCATGTCCGCAGGAATGATTAATCAGCTCTCATGGAGAAGTATTTCTACATGTGTCTTCATCACACTGTAGATTCTAATGATCATAACCGTCCCACTAGTTGCCACTTAATCCTGCACCCTGAGCCTTTAATCAGTTAACGATTCGAATAATCATATGTCTTGTTTGATCAACAGTTAAACATCAGCAGATAATAACCTGAAACCAGTCACTCAATAGGGTTTAAACTGCATAAAATGCAAAATAATCAAATACGTGCTGAATAACCTTCGGTTGATGAATGAATGAAGACGTCACTGTGACTCTTGAGGGTTTTAGTGTAAAGCCTTGCAGCCAATCACCACAGGGCTAGAGAAGTCATCTAAAGGAAGCTTTATATGAACTGCTTGAAAGCTGCAAAAGGTAAATCAACATGGTCCAATGCAAAATTAATAGATTACGTTCTCAAATATCACATGTGGTAAATAACTACAGTGACGAAGGGAGTGGGGGGGGGGGGGGGGGGGCTAATGCTGTGGGGGGGGGGGGGGGGGTCTAATGTTGGAAGTCACCAACATGGCCGAAACAGATGCAGTGTGTATATATAGATGGTACTACTCTGTATGTAGGGGAGCTGGAATGCACCCACCCATCTTTGCAGTGCTATGTGTAAAGGCAGCCCCTCCTCTTGATGCACTATTTACATTATTGTATTTATTCATATTTTCTCTATTATTATTATTATTTAACTTTTCAGTGAGCAACTTAAAACCAGACACGGTGTCAGGGATCTGGGCCAATTGTGTGTGTGTGTGTGTGTGTGTGTGTGTGTGTGTGTGTGTGTGTGTGTGTGTGACAATCATGCATGTACATATGCAGATATATATAGAGAGAGTGTACGGTGATAAGATGAGGTGCAGCCGTGTTCCACAGAAGTAAAGGGGCTAAAAATAGGACATGTGCTGGTAGTTGTTGTTGTTGTTGTTGTTGTTGTTGTTGTTCACTGTTACTAGAAGCAAGTACTTATTTCACTCGAGTAGAAACGTGAATCTAGTACTTTCATGATAGCACTGTGTTTACGTATTCAGATAAAATACTGGAGGGCCGCGAGCCGATGTTTGCATGCAAAGATAATGCATGCTATCACTGAGCAACTGATTGATTGATTGATCAATCGATTGACTGCGTAAGCACCACAGCCCTTTACGACTACTACTACCACCTAACCTCTGGAGTCAACAGTTACCCTCAACATGCAAAACTCTGTGGCTGCAAAGCTGCAGAAACAGGAAATGAGCAGATAAGACTTTTTATTTCCCTCCTCATTGTTGCTGGAAAGACAATTGGTCCACCGGGCCGCCGACAAACCTTTGATAGGTGTCGCGTCGGTAGTCATCTGTATTTCACCGATCAGAGTTGTGCGAGGACTCTTGAGGTTTAGATAAAGAGCTCTGGCTGGTGTGTGTGATGTGTGGAGCACGTAGGTCTTATTATAACCTGACATTTAGGGGAACAGGAAACTGCTGCAACCACATACGGCAACACGTGTCGAGACGAACGCAGAGCGGACGACGACAAATGTTCAGTCTCTCTCATTCTGCTCTGTTGGAAAACATTTGCTCGTACGCTCGCCATGAGAGACCGGTTTGGATATTCGTCTGTCATACGACTTTGCTTCTTTCGGGATGAAAGGAAGGATTAAAGAGGCGCTGTGCAACTTTAGATTGTGGGGTGAGAAAGATGGAAGTAGGACAAACACTACTTCAAAGGAAACAAAACTAAAGCGCCCCATCCTCAAATCCTCCTCTCTCACTCAAGTGATCCCCTTAAACAATACATTTATTTTACTTATATTTCACCACCACCTACCTGTAAAGGGTTCAACTACGTCCCATCAAGTTATATTGACTCATCTACTCGAGCCACTTCACCTTTTATTTTTGGCCATTCGAATATGTCTTAATATGATATACTATTTCTATGTACGTCGACTACCTTTGGACATTGTTTTTCATTCACCTTTTATCTCAATGGTCTATTGTTTACTATTAGCTACTCAAAGTATCTGCACACTTGCTAACGCCCCCCCCCCCCCCCCCCCCCCCCCCCCCCCCCCCGCCCCCCCCCCCCCCCCCCCGTACGTCAGCACTCAAAATGTGTCCTGAAAAAGTTCTTAAAATACCTGAAAATCTGTCCCACTTTCCTCCACAGGAAGCTCAGGTGGAGGAGAGGGAGGTGCAGCGAGGCGCATTGGCCCCCTCTGCAGGTAAAGACGCAAACTTCCCCGCAAATGCCTCATGATGGGGACTGTGAAAATCCCTGTGAGGCACGACACCACCTCATGAGAGGGCGTGAAGACAGAGGATGGCTGGACACGTGTCGCAGGTGAATAGAAAAATAGGAAAGATACTTAGTGTCAATGATTCAAAAATCCTGCTCTTGATTAGAAGAAGTTCCAGCTGCTGTCTCCCAGCAACAGCATCCCAGAGAAATACTCCCTAAAAACGTATTTCACAAAGTGCTACACACTCCTCGTTAGTAATCACCGTAACGCGAGTCCCTGCGGTGTTTACAAAAACTGAACTCATAATGCAGCGAGGTTGCGTCATTTCTTTTCAAGAAGTGAGAGACTCCCTGTGGTTCAGGAAACAGGAAGTGAGACGCAGCGCTCTGCCGCGTGATCAATGCCCCTGCGCGGGTTCGCGACCCCTCGGTGCGGCTCGAACCTGCAGGTGCATCGGAAGCTGCGCCGTCTGTGGTTTTCATGGCGAAATGATCATCACTCAAAGTTTTAAATCGAGTTTTCCGAGGGTTTGGTGCCACTGCGTCGCTTCAAATTGTTTTTCTGAGGCATCCGTTGAGAGGATGAGGTGTTTTTTGTTTTTTGGAGTTTTTTTTTTTTTTTGGAACACAAACGTACATATGGCGCACACACACACACACACACACACACACACACACACACACGTTCACGCGCATTACTCTGCCTGCGCCGCTAATCCCGCCCCCCCTGGGTGAGTACACAGAAATCCCAACGGGATGACCGGGGGCCACGCCGCCGCTAAGTCATGTGGCTGTGATCACGCCGTTATCTCCTCTGCTCCCCAGCTTCGGGGGAAATGAAAGGTAACCTCTCTCCCGCAGTGGACAGAAAATCGAGCGGGCACCAGGTCGCTTAATCTGCTCCGTCTGTGCCGCGGCGCTTTACTGCTGCGTGTAATTCCAGCAGCGGTTGGCTGGGAATATCAGACGAGACGACCTTGAATGAACTTTTCAGTTTGTTTGGCGTTGACGGAGCGAATGGCGGCGACGGGAGCGAGATTACCGCCATGCAAATGCCCAGCTGTTGATTCACAGGGGATTAGATGAGAGGGTTGTTTTTTACTTTTTTTTTTTTTAAACCTGGAGGAATATTTTGCCGTGTCATCACTTCAGTCAGCGCTGATACGAGCAGAGAAAGCCCGGTCAATACATATGTAAAGTCAAAGAGAAGATAGTTCCAAGGACCCTGTCTTGATGCCTCCATCCAATCCTTATGTTCTTATCAAGGCTGATTTTTATTGATTTTTTTTTATACCATATTTCAATCGACTAGATTTAGATTCCGAATCACAACAAACACCATCAAGGTACATGTACTGAATGATACAAGGATTTGTTTTATTCACATACTCGGTATCAGGATGTGCATTTGGATTTCTACATGGAGAAGAGTTCATTTAGTTTGGTCTGAAGTGTTTTTGCATAACGTGTACCTTTAAGTTCGTTTTTTATCGAGGGTACCGTCACTTTAAGAGAGAGAACTCAGTGGTGGAAGCTGTGGAAACACAGTGGGTTTTCTTTGTACTTGTGTGTGTGTGTGTGTGTGTGTGTTTTGTTTTCATCCAGCAAAGAAACTGGGGATCTACTTTTGTTCACTTATAGGTGGAGTCAACGTTTGAGTGTTTTACAACTCAAAACAGATGTAATCCAACTCTACACTCAGCTCAACACATAACCAACAGCTACGTAGGAGGCTATTGTGCAGTTACGCGCACGATTACCCAGGAAATACAAGAAATGTCCCATTCTCCTTCCTGATTTGACGGAATACCACCATGTCGTTTCTTCATATTTAAACTAACAAACGAGCCGACCAAGCAACCAAGCAACCAACCAAGCAACCAACCAACCAAGCAACCAATCAAGCAACCAACTAACCAACCAATGCATTGGGACAGAAATACAGCCTCCTTCTTTCACATTGGTTTGCTCCTCCAAATAAAACAATCCCACACATCAATATCACGTCCAAAGGAAATGTTTGAAATATTTCTCGCAGTCCACTGGGACTTGCTCGCCAAAAAATATTGTAAGCACGAGAAGCGATGACCTCACCGGTGGGCCGCCGACCCGGTGTCCATCAAGGTCACGAGTCGCCGAGAAGCTCTCAACCTCCTCCCTCTCTCTCTCTCTCTCTCTCTCTCTCTCTCTCCACCTCCAGGTCGAGTTGGGAGCTGCCGGACCTGCGCGACGGCAAGATCCAGGCCATCAGCGACTCGGACGGCGTCAACTACCCGTGGTACGGCAACACCACGGAGACCTGCACCGTGGTGGGGCCCACCAAGCGCGACAGCAAGTTCACCGTGAGCATGAACGACAACTTCTACCCCAGCGTGACCTGGAGCGTGCCGGTCAGCGACAGCAACGTGCCTCAGCTCAGCAGCATTCGCCGCGACCAGAGCTTCACCACGTGGCTGGTGGCCATCAACCAGGCCACGTCGGAGACCGTCGTCCTGCAGACCATCCGCTGGAGGATGCGGCTCTACATCGAGGTGGACCCCGACAAGCCCCTGGGCCAGCGGGCCGTCCTCAACGAGCCGCTGATCCAGGAGCAGCCGCAGGTCCTGGGCAAGAACGAGCCCATCGCCGCCAACGCCATGGTCAAGCCCAACGCCAACGACGCCCAGGTGCTGATGTGGCGGCCAAAGAACGGGGACCCCGTGGTGGTCATCCCGCCCAAATACTGACTCGCTCCACCGACCAGGCTGGCCTTGGATACCGCCACGGTATCGTCCTCTCCACTTTGGTTTTCGGTCCCGGCCTGGTTTCTTTCCTTCTCTCCAATTTCAGAACAGACGAAACGACGGAGAGAGAATGGGGGGAGACCAGCCGATGCTGCGGGGGGCGAGGGGGCGCGCCGCCCCCCCCCCCCCCCCCCCCCCCCCCCCCCCCCCCCCCCCCCCCCCCCCCCCCCGGGGGGCGGGGGGGGCGGTGGCCCCGCCCCCCGCCCTCCAACCCGAGCGAACACACCGCAACCGTTCTACCTTCAAACCGGGTCGGGTCTCACTGTGCTAAATCGAGGAACAATGGAAAACGGGAGCGTTCCTTCGTTTTTTCCATTGGGGACATTTTTTTGATATATTCCGGCCGATTGTTTGGGCCGAGCGATGCGAGGTTTTTGCGAGTGTGGGTTGGATTTCTACGGTGTTTCCGTGAGCATGTCTGCGCACATGACACATACATGGATATGCACAAATGATGTTTTTATTTATGGTGGAGTGCATTTTATCCTCCGTTGTGACTTTTAGATTTGTTTGTTTTGTTTCGTTTTTGAAAGGAAAACATGCAAGACGTTCAATCCATGCTGCCTTACGTTTACATCGCTTTCCGCCGCCGCCGTTTTCGCCTTAAACTAAGTGCAATGCAGTATTTTGCTCATCGGCCCCGCCTCTTCCAGACTGCCGGTGCTGGCGCGTGTGGGTTTCGGAGACGGGAGTCGAGCGGATTCGCTGGCGTCCGCCCGACAAAGCAATCGTCCGACAAGTACAACCAGCAATATGTGTGTTATGCGGTCATACAGGCTGCAGGGTGGCTCTGAAGTGCTTTGTGCAGCCCGGAACACAGGGGAGCCTGCGTCAGTACCTCACACCACACAGCACATGCAATAACAACCTGAGGAAGTGCTCCTGAGTTAAAGGCGCAGTGTGTAAAAGACTGTATATTTACACCAGGGCTGGGTCCTCTGCACGGGGGGGGGGGGGGGGGGGGGGGGGGGGGGGGGGGGGGGGGGGGGGCTGCGCCATGTTTTTACAGCCGTAGAGGAAAGGGTGAGGGTGAGACCACGGATACAACGAGCAAACCTCACCCGTAGATGTCGCCAAATCGCACACACCGCGCCTTCAACCTCCGTCACTCCCTTCCCTTCGGTGGCGACTGCAGCTCTCGACATCCCCTCTCTTCACCTCGACATCTCAGGGCCTCGTCTCTTCCTCCCCCTCTCGTTTTTCATCCCTCTCGTCTTGGCCAACTTGCGTTTCTCACACCAACGGCACCGATGCGTGTTCGGGGGTAAATACGACCCGGAGCGCAACTATTAATAACAGTATCATGTTCTTTCACATGCAGATTTCCCCCTTTCACATTCAAAATGGAAAATGTTGGGGGGGGAGGGGGGGAGGGGGGTGGGGTTGAATGGTACTCCTGATCTGCAACATCGCTCCTGCCCCTCGCTCTTCTTCTCCCTCACTTCCAACTCAACAGATCTGTCGCCGAGGCCGCTGATATAACGATGACATTCTGAGCTGCGGCAGAGGGCTGGGTTCATGCGTGACCAGGCGGCCCCCCGCTCTCACGGGGGGGCAGTCACGGGGGCCACAGTGGTGCAGGGGACGATACGCTCATATCATTCGATCTGCTGTGACACACTTTGCGTATCGACGTGCCCTAAAATGGACCGTGTGAGCCGAAGGCTGGTCGCAGTCATGGGAGATGTTCAAGTGAGGTCAGAGAGCGGGGGGGGGGGGGGGGGGGGGGGGGGGGGGGGGTGTTAAAGGGGGGGGGGGGGGGGGGGGGGGGTCGAGTGGTGACGAGTCCTCGACTGCCCCGTCACGTCTCCGCTTGACCTATGCTGGTATCCAAGCTGGACTACGTGTAATATAATTAAACCTTGACACGCAGTCGCCCGTGCTCCTAACATGTGTGTGTGTGTGTGTGTGTGTGTGTGTGTGTGTGTGTGTGTGTGTGTGTGTGTGTGTGTTAAATCCCGTTGGAGAGATTTAGAGGGAGTGAGTTTCACTAGTGTACTTCTGCTGCTGTTGTTGAGTCATGGCTCTCTCTCTCTCTCTCTCTCTCTCACACACACACACACACACACACACACAAACACAAACATACACACACAAACAGTGCAGGCAGGACAGGGTACGTCCTTGTCATAAAGCAGTCCCCCCCCCCCACACACACACACACACACACACACACACACACACACACACACCCCTGAGGGGAGTGCACAGGCCTGGTGTGGTATCTGATTGTCACAGCAGTGTCACATTGGCAGCGCGAAGTCATTTATCAGCGGCGCACGTGGGCGGCGGCGGCGGCGGCGACACATGCGACGAAGCCATTTGCACAAACACACCTGTCTGCGAGCAAACAGGAAGTGATGCGATGTGTGTCTGCGCTGCTGATAAACTACAGCCACGTGCTTTGTTTTTTTATATATGTATAAATATACAGAGAGAGATGAAGAAAAGGAGTGGGAGGAGCCTGTCCGAAAAGGGCATTACAGGTTTTGTGTGTGTGTGTGTGTGTGTGTGTGTGTTGATGACGTGTGTATCCACACGTGCTTCCCGGACGGAGCCACAGAAAAACAAAAAGCTGCACACGAGGGGGCGTGGCCACGCGCAGGCGAGAAAGTGCCAAAATTGGACAGCGCCAAAAAAAACTATGCAGCGTGAAATGGGTGTGAATCCGAAAAAAACAAAAAAACAAAAAAAAAAACCCTCTGGCACTTCAGCACAGGGCCTGTTTATGTTTGTTGTTGGAGTCATGTGACGTCACAGCCGCAGAGGTGCTGCCATAAGGGGGCGCCGTCCGTCGCACCTCCTCTCCTGAACCCGCACCGTCACAGTCCTGCCTTCGCTCCACCTCCTTATTTATGTCTTGAAACCTTTATTTAAACCAACAACCCGCCGCTCATACTCAGGACCACCTGCCTTCATTTACCCTGCGTTCCATGACAACGTTCCACTGGTCCGTTCATGTCATGTCACCTTGTTCTCCAACCCCCCCCCCCCCCCCCCCCCCCCCCCCCCCCCCCCCCCCCCCCCCCCTTTCCAAGCCCCCCCCCCCCTCGCCTCCCCTCGCCTCCCCCCGAGTCGGAGCGTGACGAGTCACAGTTTGGAAAACAATGTGGTACGAAAGTTACAAATATGTTTTGTTTTGGTTTGTTGTTGTTGTTGTTGTTGTTATTGTTGTTGTTGAAAATAACGGCACTGAAGTATTTACCGCAGTGTGTGTTCGTTTGATCAGCTTTGACTTTTTACACCGATACTTGAAAATGGGTCAGTTCTGGCAAAATAATGAAAACTGTGAAAATGCACATTCGGGGGGGGAAATATCCCTGAAGAAAAAAATAAATATATATGAAAAACCTCTTTTTTCAAGAATGAATAAAATGTACAAATGTCACCTGACGTCTTTTGTATTCTTGTTACTTTGATTTACTGTTTGTTAAGAAATATTTGTATTACATCAAAAATATTTTTTTAAATGTGTTTAGTGTTGCTTGCTTATATTCTATTATTTTTATCTTATACAAAATATGATTTAAAAATATAATCATTTGTGCATCTTGGAAATGTTAAGCTTTGGGAAACAATTATTCTAATTTTAACACATGTAAATTCCTTTTCTTAAGATGATTTCAAAATCAATGAATAATTATTTCAAAAATAAAGAATTGTAAGGACCTGCATGTTACAGGTGCTTATGAAAGAACATTATGGTTCAACTCTAAAATACCGAATCAAACACAACTTGCCATACAATCAGGTTCGACAGAAGTGAACAGGTTGTAACACACAGTGGATTTGAGCCAATCAGAGATCACACACGTCCTACACACCCAGAATAGTAGATCCTGCAAACTGTGTGTATCCAGCTCCAATTTCCATCACTAATCTATTTTCCTGGTCTGAGTTCTTGTGCTGAAATTAAACTAACATCGATTTCCCTTCTCTCTCTCTCTCTTTCTCTCTCTCTCTCTCTCTCCCCCCCTCCCAAACACGTCATATTCACATCTTCAGCACGTCTTCATCTCACTCGTGTCACCTCAGGCCCGTTGTGCTCACTCAACCTGCACAATTCAAGCGACCAGATGAGCCTGAATAAAGAAAACGCCGTCCTAAGTGCTGAATAGAAAAATCCCGAGAGCCTGCACACGTTCGCAAAAGTGCCAGAGGCGACACGCTGAGCACATGATGTCAGTCAAGACATTTCTATGACATCAGGAGGGGGGGGGGGGAGCTGCTGCTGCTGCTGCTGCTGCTGCTGCTGCTGCTGCTGCTCTGTATGCAGCTTTTTGTTGGTGGCTGTGATTGAAAGCAATAAAAGGAGATACAGAGCAGAAGAGGGGACACGTGGAGGAGGGACGATGGATGGAATCAAGAGCAGGGACATGAAAAGAATAAAGGGCTGTGGCTTTTTCTTAGAAACACCGTTAAGATGAGATTCAAAGGGAAACCACTGTAGAGCCGTAATGGCTCCGGGGAGCACATGTCACATGTAACCGTGGCCTTATGCTTTGTGGGTTGTTTTCCACGTTAAACGTCATGGATCTAAGTTCATGAGTGCGTTGATGCCGAATTGGACTGTATTTCAGGAATTGTTCATTAAACCGGACGATCACATTTGTCGCTAAGTATTCTAAGCTCCGTGTGTAAGATTTCATTTCAATGATTTACATTTCTGTGAGCTGCTTTTTTAAAATGTGTCATTTTTGTTGTTCAACAACGTGAATACACACGTGTTTGTGTTCACTACTATAGAATGAACCCTACTACGGCTCATCTATCCATCTTCCAATGATCCAGGCGGCCGCGGGTTCTGCAGGAAGGCAGTGGTGGGGTGAGGGACATCCGGCTGCACCACGCACACCCTACATACTGCACCTTTAACACATGCAGGTTGGTGAGGAACTGCGGCACGAGGGATTGATCAAACCAGGGATGTACAACTACATTTGTGCCGCACGTAGTAGGTGCTATATTTCAGTCTGCCCGACATTTGCCACGTGTTTTTTTGTTTTGTTTATGTCGATCTGAAAGTAAATGCACTCATCGTTTCCTCTC
>JAFBJT010089907.1:0-34987 GCA_016785325.1 Chascanopsetta lugubris
GTTACTAACAATGAAAATATTATTTGGAATGATAACATTGTTGGTTCTAAGTTGTTGTTTTTTATATCCTTAGAGTAACACCAGTGCAAGTGTTTATTTCTTGACTGTGTGTGTGTGTGTGTGTGTGTGTGTGTGTGTGTGTACAGTAATACCATAGCACACACTCACTGCTGCTGACTGACAGGCGGAAGCCAAGTGTGTGGTGGCCCCTGCTTCCTTGTAATCACCTCCTGTTTAAAAGGTAATAATGAAGGGATTTCCACCCACAGGAAACCAGATCGTTTTGCACGCCACACATTGCGCAACCCCGTGAACACGAATGTATAGTTGCACATCAGCGTTAATACACAGGGTCAAACCTAAATAAAGGACCCACCACAACCGATGAGTCATGAGGCCAAAAAACACAAACACCTGTGGTCCGCGTTTTGCTTCACTTCACCGGTGGGACCAGCCACATGTGTCCGCGGTCACTTCCAGCTCATGGGACAAGTTGGCTCACAGTTCCAACTCCTCTGTTAGCGTCCAAAACTGCGCTAGCTTACCACCACTTCAAAGCGAAACGGCGCAAGCGTAGTAGCATCTGAGCTAATATCGTTAACCGCTAAAACACATGCTATCGTTAGCTAGCACCTTGAAGACAGCGGCGGGATGTGTCGGGGCAGAGAGCAGGGGACAGAGACATGCCTGCTAGCTTCTTTTCCTTTCCCCACCTCTCAAACATGCAGCCCTCTACCTGGCAAGGTTACATTTTTCCAAACACAGCTAGCTAAACTACTTCCACATTACATGTTTAAATATATGGTGGCCCGCGTGAAGAGAAGTGATTTAAATATGGAAAACAAACGCAACTCACCTCGTTTAGACAGAGACATTTCCCCTTTGCTTTGATGAGGGGGAAGGGAAGCACAAAGACTTTTGCCTTTTTTTACTCCCTCCCTGCATCTACCCTCGCAGCCGCTCAGGATCGCTGGCTTGTCGTGCAAAAAAAAAAAAAAAAAGAAAAAAAAAGAAAAAGAAAAAAAAAGAGAAACCAGCAGCAGCGATTAAAAAGACGATGTTTCGTCCTCGTGCACGCGCAGCGCTTCGATCCGCACCTCGCGCTTCCAAAGGTCGATCAGCGGATCAATGCACAACTTTTAATCAAGTCCCAGCAGCGTGAACACTTCGAGTTAGTTTGCTAACAAAACCTGTACTTTTAGGGTGGCCAAAGTCTGACAGCTGAAGGTTCCAGCGACGTGATGACGTACTTCCGGCTTCGCGTGGAGCATCATGGGAGGTGGAGTTTGAACCTTTTCACCAAAACAAAGCAAACGTCGTCAGACGTTACAGGATAACAACATCAATATTGATGATGATAATAGAAATAATGATTTCTACCTCTCCAGTTATTTTATAAAACAAAGCTTGAAAAACATCTAATATAAGTTCATGCCAAGACTTATGTAACAAGTAATTTCGCCCCTAATGAACCGGGCATTGTCTTATTTCATTGTACTATTACATTTTTGTTGTTATGTTTTTGTTAAGAATGTTAGATTTACAGCAAAGACCACTTTTATCATCATAAATCAAACTGATACTAAATCAGCTAAAACATATGGTACTTGAACTCGAAGTCCCACATGAAACATATTTAAGTCCCCTTACCACTGTCACCAGATCCAGACCTTTATTGAATTTGCACCAAATTGTAAACACAATTGACCTTTCATAATACATAAATCAGTTCCCTTTACATGCCTTTTTTTATTTTTTAAATTTCGTCAAGATCCATTCATTATAGATCTCAGTAAAAAAAAGAATGGGAAAAACGTAAAGACAATCCCCTGATCTGGATCCACAGCAAAATGATATTAGTTCTTCACCGACTAAACAAAATTTCAGGCTACCACAGATTATAATTTGTTTGTTTATTTTATTTTGGTGGTTTCAGGATGATGATACTTGTGACGGTAAATAAGAGAAAAAAAGTCTATTGGACCACGATCTCGCAATTTAACTACAACATACAAAATAACATCAATAATAGGACTGCACTTAAATCGATTCGTATACAGGTCAGTGTGACAGGAAAAAGAGCTGAACTAAACATTTGTTTTGATGTCTGAACGGTACAAATCTCTAAAAACCTAACAATAACAGTTGATTTCAAGGAAAATCTTCTACAGTACGTCTGCAAAACAACATCTGAAATGTTTATAATTCATTCAAGGAGCAAACAGTTGGACGATGAACCTGATCTAATACGGTAAGGTGAGTGTTTTTATTGAGTATGCATGGAATAAAGAAAACCCCCACCGCCACTGATGGAATGTCACTGCTGAGCTGTAAATGTGTGAATCTTTGAAAACCAGACAACTCCTTGCTTAGTAGTTGGAAGACCAAAAAATGTACAAACTATATAACAATGGAGATGTCACAGACCTGTCACATGAGCATGCGTGTCTGTGATATGAGTGTAGCTCACTCGAGCACGTGATTGTGTGGGTGGAGGGCGGAGAAGCAATGATGACGCCACACCGGTTTCCTGCATTTATTTCCTGGCGACCAGGAGGGTGTGGTAGAGAGGCTTTATTATAACGTGCAGGTACAGGGAGCTGTCAATCAGGTACTCGGATGCACGGCGCTGCAGGTCGGCGTCCACCAGGAAGTCCCCGGCCTCCTCTGTGCTTTGGTGGAAGTTGTAGACGTGGCGAGCGATCACTTTGCCCTGCTGCTTCGCCATGACGATCACCGTCTTCTGGAAACTCACGCCGGCAAAGTCCGGACTGGAGGTGGCTGGTGTTACAATGATGCGAGGTCGGCCCCCCTCGGTGCGGGTGGGCTGCATGGCGCCCAGCTCGGTGTAGGTTGACCGGGCGCTGAGCGGCAGCCAGCGCGGGGAGAAGAGGGCGTTCCACGTCACTCTCTTGCTGGAGTCGTGGCCGCTGGGTCCCAGCTGCGTCTGGAAGCTGTAGCTGCGGTCGTCGCGGGTGGGGTTGTTGATGACCCACGGGGATCCCCAGGAGGGGGACAGGTAGTTGCGGGGCGTGAAGATGCTGCAGTTGACATCGAAGTACTTGGCCAGCTGGATGGGCGAGGCGGCGTGAAACTGGAACGCCAGGTAGAGGAGGTCGCGGATGGACTCGTAATACTTGAGCATGAGGGCCGATTGCTTCTGGAGGCGGAAGAGGTGCTGGGGCGGGATCATGCCGTATCGCACGGCCTTCAGGGCACTCTCCACTGTGGAACCCACGGGCTGGTTCTGGCTGATCCAGGCCTCCAGGGCCTCGTAAAGCTCCAGCTCGCTCTGCAGAATGAGGTCAGAGCGCTGGAGCAGCGAGAGGAGCAGGTCCTCGCTGATGGAGCCCCATTCTCCGCTCTGCAGCACCGACGACAGGTTCCAGGACAGGTATTGCAGGCAGCTGTCCCGCAGGGCCATGTCCCCGGTTTGCAGTGCGTAGTTGTACCAACCGACCACGTGACCCGTGGGTGAGTCACTGGACAGGTGCTGGGTCATGTACTGGGTGAGACTCTGCTGCAAACCCCACACGTGGTACTTGCTGGCCAGCTTATGCAGGGAAATGGCTTGATCCAGCCGCACCGAGATGTCTCCGCAGTACAGATACCTGCAAGAGTGAGAGAGAGAGGATTGTGAAGGTAGCATCCCTCTGAGTCACCGATAATAAACCCACACGGTTCGATTTCGACCGAGCCTCAAACAGCAGGCGTAATTTTAGCACGTTTCCGAGGACGGAGCATCCTGCTTCTCTAAAACCGGGGGAGTGGCGGAGGTAGAGGCAAAATGGTGGTTCGAGTCCAACGGCAGCCTCCGTTGTATTTCCTCCTCTGATCACACCCCGTGCGCTCCGAACAAAACGGCTGCACCGCGAGTCTCGTTCCTCACCTGATGAACTTGTCGAAGACGGCCGCGCAGTCGGGCGTCTCCCTCAACACCACGGCGCTGTTGTTGCGGCCGAGCAGCAGGTCCTCGAACACGTCGCTCTGCAGGGTGAGCAGCAGGCTGTGGGCCTGGATCACCTTCACCTCGTCCGTGTTGATGGTGTGCACGCGGAGGGTGACGTCGCTGCCGTTGCCCACGGCCAGCAGCGTCTCCATGCGCTGCACCAAGCCCATGGAGTTGTTCAGCACCGTGGCCCCGTTGTCCAGGGCGGCCTCCACCTTCAGAGCAGCTGTGCCGGGAGAGAAGATCGTTCTCTCTTGAATTCTCTGGGAGACACAGTCAGCCGCTGATTCTGCACTTTGACGATTCAACGGCTCCGCATCCAGACAGTTTCTAACATCCCGATTGTCCCATTTTGCATTTTTCGGAGATTTCATAACTGAATTCATCTTCGTTTACTCAATAAACTCAGATGTGACACAGCAGGGAATGGAACAGCCCTCCCCAACTCTTGGAGTGAACCACGAGCGATGCTGCCGCGAGAGTCGCAGGCTTGCACATCCTTCAGTTTTTCTCGTTTCAATTCACGAAAGGAAAAGGAGCAAAAAGAAAATCCTGCTGGCTGACTCAGAAAACCTCCAGGTCGGCTCAGAGAGGGATCCCGGAGTTTGCGGCACCAGTGCAGATGGCTGCTGCTTCTTACAGTGGCACTTAGTGGAGAATCTAGACATGAAAGACCCAGCATGACAGGCTGCTGTTTCCATTCCACACTGGCACAGCCACCAGCAGCTCTGCTGGCCTGTTACTGGGGGTATAATGAGGCACAGGGGGGAAAGGGGGGGGGGGGGTACACTCGGGGGGGGGGGGGGGGGGGGGGGTACACTCGGCTCCCTGGGATGCCTCGCACACACAGACATACACACATATATAAATAAATAATGATCCCTCTCCAGCATAAGGGGAGTGGGAAACTGTTACCTAGGCTCTCACCTATAATCCCCCTGATAACCTTTCAAACTTGGGGGGTATAATGAGGCACAGGGGGGAAAGGGGGGGGGGGGGTACACTCGGCTCCCTGGGATGCCTCGCAGTCATTTCTTCACCACAATCAAGTGCCCCCACTTCAAAGTCACCTTTTTCCAATTAGCCAGCCAGAGTCAGCCAAGAGGGGGAGTTTGTAGTTTATGGAGATGCGTATTGGAGAAATGTGTTTGGGACAGTGCAACCAAATTAATCTGTCGTCTCTCCCTCGAGTTGAAAACCATTCGATCAAATATTTTGCACACGCGATGAGATGGGAATTTCAACTTCGATCTAATCTGACAGCAGAGGAGCGTGGCCCCACAGCAGCTTTGGCCGAAATCAGTCAAAGTCGCATCATTTAAGAACCAGCCCCCCCCCCCACCCCCCTGCTCACGCGCCCGCCCCCATTCCATTAGTGTTTGTAGTGCGCCGTATCACTGAGGCGGCACAAAAAAGCCAGGCAGCAAATGCACTTGCCCGCTTTTGCCTGGACCCAGCCGACAGATAGATGAGGACAGGATGAGTGGAAAAGATAAATACCCATCCTCTGCCCTGGGGCTGAGCACGAGCCACACATTCATGCCGTGCCCTACTACACATCGACTCTGTGAGCGACGGAAATAGAACGAAACAGCATCTACTTCAATTGTGGAATATTAACACAGGGATGTGGTTAAGGGGGAAAAAAAGTGACTTGACACTTTGAAAGCAAACAATTGAAACTAGTCGAGCCATTTGTTTCCTTACCTCCTCTGACTGTGCCCGGGTAAGAGTGGATGAAGATGAGCAGGGTGCCCACATAGACCCAAGCAGGGATCCCTCCTTCACATGAGCGTAACATCTCTCCTCCTCTTCCTCTCGGTCTCCTGCTGCCGTGCCGTTTGCGGTGTGAGCGCGGAAAAGGTGCGTCGCCCCTCTTGTGCCGCCCGGCTCCCTGTCCCACACTCTTTATGTAGGACGCTGGCCTTTCCCTGGCGCATCTCGCAGCCCCACGGACTCCATTGATTGGTGGAATCTGGCAGGGGCGTTGCTATAGCGACAGCTTTGATTTTGAATTTCTCCCATTTGGATGTTACATGGTATTGATCAGCGACAAAATGTTTTTTGTTTTTTTTTAATTCTATTTTGTGTTCGTTCAAAAGTCAGGGGGGGTTACAGCCATTAACAATCAATACTAACCCAGTTTCATGTTTTAATGGAAGTCAGAATGCTGCCAGTCTCCAGGAAGCAGAATATTATTTGTGATAGCTATGCAAAGTTCAATTAGTAGCATTTAATTAGTCCATCAATTAGTGATTAATTAGATGAGGTTGCTACGGAGACTATCTACCAAAAGTAATTGAGGCTCTAATATGCATGACCTACTACAGTCAATCAAATTTCATAATGTATTTACTGAGGACGTTTTTTTTTCCTACTGCCAGTAATTACTTCTTTGATGGCATTTTAATCAAAGTAATGGAAAGATAATGTCATTGACGCTGGGTCCACACCAATTTACGGCAGACTCTGCTTATAAAATTCAACTGCCAATCAATAATCAGCCTCTGAGATTTAAGTAACTGCATTCTTGTCTATGTAAACCCTGTGAGTCTATTTCCAGGTGCCATGTGCAGGCGGCTGTGTGACAGCACAAACCTCGCCAGGTGCGAAAGGTTGTGTGATGGTGAGATTATTGTCATGTTGGACATGTAATGTTGCTGTTTTCAGGGAACATGTGACGTGAAAAAAAAAAATGCATGTCACAATACAATGGGAGTCAAATGGCAGTCAGGGAGGGGTCAGTCAATACTAAGAACCCCATATGTAAATATGTAGTCTGGCTGTAATGGGAATAACAATGAGCCCAGATTGGAGCACGCTCATTGTGGCACAGATTGAATGAGGCATCATTTCAAAGGGAGTCGGGTCGGTGTTGTGGTGAAAGCCTGAGGGCTGCCAAGCTGCAGCAACAATGCAAAGACAGACCGACCAGAGCCACTGCTATGAATAACCTGACAGGTTCCCAGAGAAGAGCAGCGCTGACGAGCCCTAATGAAACATGCTGCAACAGACAGGACCGTACAACATGGACTTTGTGGATCATATACAGAGTATATCTATATATATATATGTCCTGGAAGCATCTGTATGTAAATGATAAGTGTTCCCGGATACTAACGTGTGAATGGTTATTTAAAGGTGCAGTGTGTAATATTTTGGCCATTTTTGTCACATTTTTGTCACACAAATGATTACAAACCAATTACATACTGATGTTTTCCTGAATTTATAATCACGTAATTGTTTGGATTTTTTTCCATTACCCTAAAATGAGCCGGTAAATGTATATTTAGATGATATATTTAGATCTCTATGGGGGCTACCATGTTTCTAAAGTAGTAAAAGTGGAAATACTAGACATCTTTTGAGTGTTGATGCCAACTGGAGTCCACCATAGGTTCTCCTACATGCACAGAAGGGTGGAGGTGAGGTGATGGATTACAACACCAAATCTTACACACTGCCCCTTTAACGACAGGATTAGAGTTCGGATCAAACCGGAGAGCGTGTCCTTCTTTAAGGTCACATTGGTTTCTCTTTGGTGTTCAGTTCCTATTAAGAATCGTGGGACAGAAACAACAATGCAAAGCCATGGATCGACGAGGTGCTGGATTTGCGAGAGGACCCCCTCGGGATGAGATCCATTGAGGGATCGATGCACCGCAGGGGGGCTCCATCACGCTGTATAAACAGTGCATTTAATACAGGCCGTCTGCCAGCGTTTGCTTCAGAAAGGTGTCCTGGGTGACCTTACTCTTTCACTGAACCCGGAGGTAATGCACCCAATAATCAGATCTCTGGAGCGGCATGACAAATGTGCTGAAAGCATGTCAATATGGAGGCAGTTTCGTGTTAAAAGGATAGAAGTATTATTCCAAGAAACAAACGAAAAGGATATGCTGAAGTTCTGCGTATATATACTGTATTTATATATTTATATCCGAGTATTACATACGATTTTTCTCATTAGAAGCATAATCACATGAATGAGAATTTTAGATTAATTGCAAAAAAAACTATTTTTCTGATTGTTCACTGCAGTTCCATTTGAAGTCTAAAAGCAGCCCCTGACGCTCTGTCCCAACAATGGAATCACACCCAAGGATTTCAGCCAATTTCACATGTAAACATTTTACTGTTGAGAGCATAACTTTCTTCTAAAAGGTTCAAATCGATGGCGTTCGTCAATGCTCTCATTTATCAGATGGTTGTTAAGTGGCGTGGCCTAACAGCAGATCAATAGTAAGATCCATTCTGTTGTGTAATCTGATTTGATTATGTTTCACTGAAATAACAGAGGAGTCCAACAATGACAACATTTTCCACTAGGTGGGGCTGCACACCGGATGATGACTGAGTGGAGGCTTGGACATGAGTAGTCATATCATGTGAAAAGGTTTCAAACTAATGATCAACATGGGCACATAATATGAAACATTGAATCATATTGTGAATTACACAGCCCGATGCAGATGTTGCATTTTGCCCAGAAAAGGAAAAGTGAAACATTCGAATCCTGACATTAGCAATCACCCTAAAACTCTAATCTAAAAACTGATCTAATCACTAAACATGTGAAAGACAGTCATCATTGCTCATCAGTGAGAATGAAATCAAAGTGGAGAGTGCAATGTGAGAAGCTGGGTCACAGCTGGGAACATGCTGTGTGTGCACATGCTGTGTGCAAGTGGAAATGTCACTAGAGAGGTGAGTGGCGCCTTTGTTTGGATGTAAACCGCCTGAAACAAATAAGTAGGCTGGCTGCTAATCTGACAGAATATGCAAAGCTGCAAACCCCAGGAAGACTGCTGGAAGAGACGTGGTTTGAGCTGAGGCACGGGAGGAAACCAGCACATTTATAGAACAACAATAATAATAATAATAACAACAAGACAGGGGCAACTCATTAAATGTTGATTAGAGAGTTGATTACAACATGGTTCAGTGACACCAGAGAAGGACGGAGTGGACGGATGGAGTATTGTGCATGACTGATACTGCTGGGGAAAAAAGTCCTGGATTCATAAAGTGGAATCTAAAATCGATTTAAAAGAACAAAGTCCACTAAACTAAAGCATCAACTCTGGACAAGAAATTGGAATAATAACCTCACAGGAGCGACGCTCATTAACCCAGGTAAGAAATCCCAGAAAAACAATATGAAATGTAACTGTGACTTTAACTGTGTTCAATGCTTTAGAACAGATGATCAAATGAGATTGAGAGTATTCTTATCTATTCCGGGAGGCACAGAAATAATGATCAAAACTATCATTAATGCTATCGACTACAGCAAACTGCCTCTTGTGATGTCTCATTAGGAAAACGTTTGTAAACATCATTTGTATATCATTTTCATATAAAGAAAAATGTAACACAAAGTACTTTACATCGCACACCTACAGAGTATACAATCTATCAAAGGATAAGTACAAAAAAAACCTTGACAATAATACAATGAAATATTACTCATTTTGAATATGGATTTACCAAATCATAAAATGGAACAAAATAAGTGAAAAAAATGATTCAGTTTAAAAAGATAAAGGTCTTGCCTTTTAAATCAACAATAACAATGCAATATGAATGGGATAACATTTAAATACTTATATTATATATATATATGTGTGATGGCAACTGGGCTACGTATCTGTGAGCAGGGACTGGGGGGGCAATCAATTTACAATGGCTGTCAGATGGCAAAACTTTAAAGCTTCTGTCCCTTAATAAATTGAATAATACAACAAAGAGCGGCTGTATCTGATCTGTTATTCAAACTTAGTATAGGACATGGATGACGTTGGCACAATTAACTTCCACCCCACTGAGTTCAGCTTTCATTGTAAAATGAGACCAGTATTGTGCATGTGGCTCACAGTGCCCCCTCCATTTCACAGTCATAACCTGCTCCAGGCATTTTAGCCGTGTCTATGCAAAATATGCTGCGCCCCATTTTAATAATCCGAGGTGCAAATAACAAACTTTGCATTGGACTCCGTCTGTTTTTGTGGTAGGTTATCAAATAAAGAAAGTCAAGCCATGGACCCACCCTGCGCTCCGAGGGGCTGTGGCTCCAACATCAGCTCCGTTTATTACAACCTGTGCGACCTGACTAAAGTGTGGGGGGTCGTGGTGGCGGCCGTTGCCGCTGCTGGCGTGGTGACCTCCTTTGTCCTGCTCATCGTCCTCATGGCCTGCCTCCGGTTTGTGACGGACAAGAAGAGAAAGGGCATGGTGGCCCTGCAGGCCGGCGTTCTGGTGTTCACTTTGGGACTGTTTGGACTCACGTTTGCCTTCGTCGTGCGTCAGTATCCCACTAGCTGCGCCACACGCCAGTTCCTGTTCGGAGTGCTGTTCTCCGGCTGTTTAGCATGCCTGGTGATGCACGGGCTGTGTCTCGCCCTGCTGGGGCGGAGAGGCCGGGGACCCAGGAGTTGGATGCTATGCCTGGGAGCGCTGGCTCTGTGGCTGGTCGAGGTGATCATCAACACCGAGTGGCTCGTCATCACCTCGGTCTGGAAGCCCCAGGGGGGCGTCGGCGACCCCGACATCTCCTGCAACATTGCCAACCAGGACTTTGTGATGGCACTCATCTATGTGATGGTTCTGCTGCTCGCTGTGGTGCTGATGGCTATGCTGTCACTGGCACAGGAGCGCAAACAGTGGCGCACAGACGGAATTTTCATCCTGGTCACGGGTCTCCTCACCCTGGCTATCTGGGTCGCTTGGATCATCATGTACATCCAAGGGAACCGAATGGCCGGGGACGCCACTTGGGACGACCCCACTCTGGCTGTAGCCGTGCTATCGAATGCTTGGGTGTTCCTCTTCCTCTACACTATTCCAGAAGTCTGCTTGCTGACCCAGGAAGACCCTGACAAGGAGGAGCCCCACGATGGGGAGCATGTCTATCCGACCAGAGGCCTGGTTTGTGATAACATTCACGAGGAGCCGGAGGTGCTCCACCAGAATGTTTACCTGGATAATAAAGCGTTTTGTATGGACGAGCCTCCAGCAGGTAATTGACTATTGCACTCAACACACAATATGTCAAAGTTGCAATCTAAACTTCAAACAAAATAAAAGCCCGAGGGAAATTTTCCATTGCAACAAGCTTGCGTTCATGTGTTCACAATAAAAAAACAAACATCTGCACTCTATTTGCAGTTTTTTTGATTAACGTTGGGGATAAAACATCACAGCTTTCTCCGGTTTTGCCTGGGCTGTGTGTTGTAACAGAGCATATTGTGCCACATTACCAAGAACTGATGGAGCAGACACCAAACTTGAAAAACACTGCAGATTTGATTTAGACTACCCAGGGAACATTGATAAAGTGCAATCTGACTTCAGCTGCATAAGATTGTGCACTAAGGACCTTTCAGGATTATCCCTTTGAGGGTCACAGGGGGATGCTGGGGCTAATCCTACCACACGCAGGGCCTGTGCGCAGAGTGTCCTAGCCCCAATCTGCATGTGTGGGCGATGGCTATGGTCACGGTGACGAAATGCAAACTGCAGCCAAATTTGGTAATAGCACAACATGGATGAGGAAGAAGAAAAAAACATGCGAGTAGACGACACCAAGGGAACCAGCACAATGAAAATGTCTGGGTTGGCCTATGAAAGTACACAATAAAGACATGTTTTCTCTTCCATTCCGTCTTTACCAGTACCCACAAAGCCAGTGTCACCCTATGGGGTGTACAATGGCCAGGTGCGGAGCGGTGTGTACCAACCCACTGAAATAGCCCTGGTGACCAAGGGTCTGACTAAGGTGAGTGTGTCCACAATACTTGGCAAGACAAATAAACAATTCATCCTCATATCTGAAATAATCAATCAATCATTCTCCTCTCCTTTTTCCCCCCCAAATACAGATGGGCCAAGAAGTCATGTGTCGAGCCAAGTCTCCCTCTCTGATCTCAGGAGACAGAAGCTCACCACATCTTCCTGCCAATTCCTTACTATCCTAAGGTTTCACGTGGGATGATTGTAGAGAGTATACCCAACCTGGGCGGGGTTTGGTCAAATGCACAAGCTCCCTGTAGAAAATGCATTTCCCTTCCTCTTTCTTAAAGGAGCATTAGGGGACTTTCTAAAACTGGTTTATAGGGGCACCTGTGGCAGTAAAGTGAGGTGCATTCAGCACAAAGTGGCTCCCATGTGTCGTCATGCTCACACTGAGTGAGCACTGACCAAATGGCTGCTTACACCCCCCCCCCCCCCCCCCCCCCCGACCCAACCACACAGAAGCTTAGCCACCACAGCAGTTTGCAAGGTGGTAGGAGTGTGACTACCAAAGCTAGATGGAGCTTTGTCTTAAGGCTGGTGATTGGGCTAGCTGTTGCAACCAAGGTGACGCAGTGCGCACACAAGGGAGAAAGAGTGCCAGTCATTTGATTGAGAACTCCGACTCTGAGCGATGATAAATTCATACTGCTGGAGCAGAGTTGAAGATGGCGCCTGTGTTGACTCGGGTGCAAGCACATACGCTAAAGTCACTTCACAAAATTCCAGACTATAGAATGACGTAATTGAGCGAGTCGGGTGATTTTCTCATTTTATGCTGACTCGACGGCTTTAAACAATGATTTTAAAGAAAGTTGCCTAATGTACCTTTAAGAAGACGCCTTAAAAACCCACCACGTGAACTTCCTATCGTCACACTTTAAAACTAGTTGTGGTAGGCTGTTAGGCTGATAGTCTGCCGAGCGAATGGAGACCAACTGCTCATTTACGATAATGTAGTCATAGCCAACCTGAGGATTTACACATGGAAAGCTTCATAGCACCATAGTTTAATTTCCATTTGTACTAAGTGTATGAAAATAATGCTTTTCCACTCTACTGTTTGAATCAGCTTGAGTTACTCATAGACTAAAACTAATCCAGATAGAACAGAATGCGCTGTTATGTACATGTCTATACGCTGTTTACACTGTGTGGAAAAACAATAGAGGAGGATGAACAAAGTGACTGTAATGTTGTCTGTCGTGTGCAGTGTGACACAAATATTGATAATGAAAAAGAATTGTGATCATATTAAAAGCACAATGAATTTTTCACCCTGTCAGAACCATACTGTCTTATGTGTTGCATAACATGCGACAGTGATGGAAAATCTGACAGGACTAACTTTAATGAATAGTACCATGGTGGTGTTGATTTTAGTAATCCACTCTTTTGTTCTCTCCAGGGCTTATTTTTTGGGATTCCTCTAAAAACCAATGCTCAGCAAACAGTCGATGTGGAAATCACATCGGAGTTTTGGCTGAGAACCAGTGTGCTGAGAATTTCCAAGTTAGCCTTCAAATGAACCCTGTGGCTGAGTTTAAAATGGTACTATAGATGTACAACCTTCATAATGAGCTTTAAACAAACAAGCATGGACAACTGCTTTGACTTGCAATTGGTTCTTCCTGTTCACTACACAGAGAGGAACAGTTTATTCACACACACACACACACACACACACACACACACACACACACACACACACACACACACACACACACACACACACACACACACACACACACACACACTTAATTCAGGGTGAGCTGCTGCTGCTGCCTAGCAGCAGGCTGACTAAGCTCTCTCCCAATGACTCCCTCCATCCAGAGCCATCGACTAAATTTTCATAAACTAAAAATCAACAAGGACACAAATGAATAAAAGCTCCGTCTGGAGAAGGTAAGAAACAGGTACTCAGGAACAGTATTGCGGACCCCCTCCCTCCCCGATGCAAATAAACCACAACATACTCTCAAGGTCTATGTCAACAAAATAGACGTTTTCGATGTTTTCCTCAAATGTCCGTCAACCTCTTTGCAGTTAGCCATCCCTGAGTATGAACACGTTCACCCTTATTTACGGACTATGAGATGTTGCAACGTAATCCCTCATCAGTGATTAGTGCTGAAATCACACAAACAACATCTTGATCTGACAGGCAGCGACTCTAATTCCCCTGATATTATGAATGGCTGTCTTGTGCACATGGACACGGCTCATGACCAGTGAGTGGTGGTTGGCCCGAGCTCAAGAGAGTCAGCATTACCGATCACAGGCAGCTGCCCCCACTTAATGCATTTCCTTGTCACTGTGACAACCCTCAGAGTACAAACACAGACATGGATAAAAAAAAAATATATATATCCTTGCTGGTCAAGTTGAACAAACACCAGCGACTGAACTCCAAGACCGGACCACACCACAGATCGGTATAACTAGGTATTCCGTAATATGATCAGGTAATATTTCGCGAGTAAATTTGGATGAAATGAACAATGCAGAGTTTGCTAAACGACCTAGCCTGGTTTTAGACGTCAGACTGTCAAACAGAAAGCATCTGTATTTGTACAATTTGTCCCAGAAGCCGGTACTGAAACAATGGCCTTGTTCATGGAGGTAAACCTTTTTAGGATTACAAATGTAAACAGCAGTGCCAGGCTCTAATAAGTGATCCACATTTAGAAAAAGGCTTGATTTATTCATCCCAGGATGCAGGCAGGAAACAAGGCATCATCACTTTCCACATTTTGTCCACCCCAAAAGGTTTAAGAAAATGTAAGGTAAATGTATTTGTGTGCAGAAGTGCTCAAAGAAAACAAATGTTCCTCAAAGATCACCATGTAAAATAACTTGTAATAGGATTACGATGAAAGGATAAAAAAATGTTATGTATGACAACAGGGCAGTCTGTATTTGCTAATAGAGATTAGGTGATGTCATCAAATGCACCCGAACATTTAAGAGAGACATCCGGATTAAGATGGTTAATTGACCTTATTCCTTTTTTTTTTTACATTTATATAAAAGGTTATGCTATATCTTCTTCAAAGATATGGTGATTTAAATACTTTAGCATTAAAAAGCACCAGAATTACTACTTAAAAAAAAAAAAAGGAACACAATAATTCATCATACATGCTCTCTGTACTCCATGCACCCATTGAGAAACCAGCTGAAATGATGTGACTGCCATCTAGTGGAGGCACTAAAAACAAAAAGGTAGATTTTGTTTCCTTTGAGATAACCACAATGATTTTATTGTCTATCACGTCGACTGTGATGTCATTGTGCTCATCTATAGATCGATGTAAGCAAACAGGGGCTAGGAAATCAACTAAATCGACACGTTCTCTGAGGAATTAAATTTGTGGCAGGTGACTGAGGTTCGACTTACCTCCAACTGTCCCCTGTGGATGCTTATATCCCTGACAGCCATCTTCCTCACATGTCACACCATACAGTCTGCTGGTGGTTATCTGTCTCAGTGTCTGAACATCACTGTTCACCATAGAGATCCACAATATTGCTCGACCTGAGTGACACAAAGCATCATTCAAAAATCTTGGGTTTTTTCCAGACCACCAGTTCTAGTTTCTTGCTGCTGCTGCTGCTGCTGCTGCTTCCGTTTCTTCAGCTGGCGGTAGGCCTCCACGGCTCGTTCCCTCTCCTCCTCCATGATTCTCTGTCTGGCCATAGAGGGCTTGACTGTGGAGGACACTGTGTTGCCCAGGAGCGAGTTGAGGAGCAGTCCTTTCGACGCATACTACACCAAGTGAAAGAAAGAAAATCGGTCGGTCACTTCATCAAGCTTTAAGATCAGTAAGACGACACGATGAATCTGTGGAGCTGTCACCTGAGATTTGATCTGGGCTTTCTTGGGTTTGATGTTGAGAGACGGTGGGGCCATGGAAACTTCCCCAAAGGGCACATGATCTTCAAAACAAAAACCCTTCCTTAATCATACAAACAGCTTTGCTGTATTCTATTTAATAGTGTAGCATACAGAACACTTGCAAAAGGAATAATGAACAAAAGTACCACCGGGACATGAAAGGGGAACTTACTAAAGTATAGAGACACTCATTTCATGTTTCTATTGGATTGCATTAAATGTCATAATTGTTTATGAGAAAAATCATGCTTCATCACCTACCGACAAACATCTCCTTCTCCATCGCAGCCTCTTGTCTGTTCAGCTTTTTCTGTTGAAGCCTGAGTAATCTCACTTTATCATACCTGTAGCCAGACATTTAAATACATGTTACCTTTGAGCATTTCCGATGTAACATGAACGAGACAAGTAAATTGGCAAATTGACCCGCTATAATATTTTAAATTTTAAAATGTCTAAAGTAGCAGTGTGACGTGGTAAAACTAAACATAAGACGTTTAAGAAGAACTTAAGAAGGCACAAGGAAACTGTCCTGAATATAATTTTCCACACTTTTCAAGTCACACTTCAAGGAAGGAGCCTGAAATGTTATTGTCACTTGATATGCTAATTTGATCACGTGAGACACTTGCACAACCGAATATCGAGTAACTCGGGTCGCGATGAAGGGAGACGGGCAACAAATGTACATCGTAGAGAATAAAAGCCAGCTGCTGTACTCACTCCTTCTTTTTCTCTGACTTGCCCTTGTCTGCAGGCCTCTCCTGTTTGTCGACGTCCAGCTCAGGTTTTCTCTCCACCTGGTTCTTAGTGAGGAACAGGACGTGGTTTGTCGCAGCCTCCATGCGCCGCACGTATGCTTTCTCAGTCTCGTGCTTCCGCCTCTTGAAGTGTGGCACAGGTATGTCTCCATCCTGGGTCTTAACGGGTTCACCTTTGGGGGAGATGGCTGACATGCAGAATGTAGATCCCTCAGTATGTGGAAAGGGACACACCACACGGTTCATGTTTACTCACCATCTTTTCGCTTCTTAGATTTCAGTGATCTGTCTTCCATCTTCTTCTTGCTCTTCATTATCTCTCTGAGCCTGAAAGGGATGTGTTGGAGGTGGTCCTCCTCCTTGGCTTTCTTTGGTTTGCCATCTTTCTTGGGTTTACCTCTAATACGTGGAGACATTAACGTA
Source organism: Chascanopsetta lugubris (assembly GCA_016785325.1). NCBI lineage: Eukaryota > Metazoa > Chordata > Actinopteri > Pleuronectiformes > Bothidae > Chascanopsetta > Chascanopsetta lugubris. The sequence goes on from JAFBJT010089907.1 coordinate 16,826, forward strand.
TACACATGGTACAACGGGAATGTAAGAAAGTGAATCCATGCCATTCACATAATCTCCTACATTCGTGAACAATACAAAAGTGCACTCTTGTTTGCAGCTAACTAGGGGAGCTAACTAGCTCATCGACAAGGTCTTCATGTAAACCAACTACTTCAGCTGGCACAACTACTATTCGTACACGTTAAAAAGATGCCGGGACGAGCTCAACGATGTATGTCTGCTAGCAGTTGAAGCTAGCTACAACACGATATGTACAGTTAGCTATTGGCAGCTGTGGCTAGCTCGTCGACAAGTCCAACATGGCAGCTAAATGCTATTGCTAACTGGGTGGTTGCTCCCACGATCAACGTTAGCTCCCGTGCGTTACCTTGGCTGTTGTCCAACCCCGCTGCTTTTGTTCCTCTTATTCTTCGCCATGTTACTGTTTTTTGGATCAGTTCATGACAACACAACAACAACACGTTGGACGAGCAGCGTGCGCAACCTTTAACCTGTGAACTTTCACCTTCCTGGCGCCGGGAAGTAATAAAGTGAAGATGCCTCACTCTGTTGCTTTTTCCAGAAACCGCAGTCAGTAGGCCCCGCTGACCTCTCTCCACCCCCTGTGTGGTTTGTTTGAGCAACTATTTCCTGTAGGTGCTTTGCGTGGAATTTTTTGGGTAAAAGTTCAGTGCACAGAGGGGAAGAAAAACGTCTGGTACCTGGTTGGTGGACTGCACGTCAGAGTGATGCAGTTGGACAATACACGATCTTCACAATGAACGACAGCCTCATGCTTTTAAATAACTGCTGCCACTAGATGGCAGTGTAGTTTAATCAGACCTTGATTTTATGTGGCGCGTTGAGGCTGTGATGCCATCAATAAACTATTTTAAGTATTTGCCCGAATCAATTTAAACTCCTGTATGTCGGTTTATCTGTCAACGAAGAATGGACCCAACTATTGTGAAATATGGATTCATTATTTCAAATTGTGTTGATTTGATAATGTAATGATTTTCAAGATGTCAGTTCATCTTTAACAATAAATGGGCCTTGCACAGTTTTGTGTTGTAACACAAGTGGTCGAGACATACGGTCAGTGTATTATTCTAAATATTTGCGAAACATTCAGATCAAACATGTATCTATTAAAATAAATGTATTTATATTTTTGTTTTTGACATTTGTGCTAATTTATTTAAAAAACAGTTTACCTATGTGCATGTGAATGAACGGTGTACAGTACAGGGGGAGGCTGTAGTAAAGCATCAGATTAATAAACAATGTGTGTGGGTGGGATTAATGCGACTCAATCTGACAGACTGCTGATGGAAAAGAGAGTCCTGACGCTCCTCATGCAACTATGGTTGTAGATGTTGCATAATATTGCAGGTGGTGGGGGATGCTGTATCACGGGACCCCCGTCATCCCACTTGCTGTGTCTGGAAGGTGGTGGAAATATGCAAATGAGATCCCCTCTGGACCTCCCCTGCACATGTCCGCATTGTAAACACAGCAGGGATCTGATATCCCATCAGCTGCCTGTCAGCCAATCCCTGATCAATGTACTCTTCCATGTTAGACTTTGTGTGTGTGTGTGTGTGTGTGTGTGTGTGTGTGTGTGTGTGTGTGTGTGTGTGTGTGTGTGTGTGTGTGTGTGTGTGTGTGTGTGTGTGTGGACAAAGTAATGAGGGGCCTGCACTTTATTGGTTGGTAGCACCATAATGCAGCAGCAGTGTGTGGAGTGTACAAGAAGGCCTGTGACAGTAGCTGGTCCCTCTGCAGAAGCTCCAGGTGACACCTGCAGAAACAACAGGAGGTGAGTATGTTTGGATATATTTGTATGAGCTTTCTGTTTGCGTTGTGAAACTAACATGTAATCAAATACTTGTGTACTTGAAAGTCTGTTACTCATGATTTCCATATCTATTTTAAGATGATGGTACTGGTTCAAATGAAAACCATTAATTTATGGGTGAAAAAAATTAAAAGCCCTGCTATTATGGCTGAACAACAACAACAACAACAACAACAACAACAACAACGTTAATACCAATAATAGTAATAATTATTACAATAATGTTATTATTTAAAATGTAATGTCCAAAATTGCACAAAATAAATTATTTGCATTTTTGAGGAAAGAAACATCAACTTTCCAAGAGCATCATTTAAGGTTGTGTTGAATTTGTAAAATGTATATGGTGTACGTTACGCACTGCAAGATTGATGTTTCACATTTGGACATGTTTTTCCATTCAAACGTTTTTTTCTAAATCCATTTGACTTACAGAATATGTGATTATGCAATTTATAAATGGTTGTCAGGATAAAGATGCAGAGGCAGAATCAGCAAGTCCTCCCGGTAATCTGATTATGAAGGAACTGTGAGGCTTAGCGGCAGCGTGGAAGTTTGATAAATCATGTGTGCAAGAGACTTCAGTGTGTGTCCATGTGTCCTGAAGGTTTCAGTCCATTGAAAGGTGCAGCATATACGATTCAAATGAGAGAATGATAACCTCGTTGAATGTGTTTTCAGTTCCTTGTTAAATCTGACCCCAGAAGTCACCTTCACTTTAGAAGCATGAATTTGGACGTAGCCAAACCCGAAGCAAAGACCGGAGGCAAAGCTCCACTGAGAGCCATCGGCCCTGGATCCCCTCGCAAGGCCCCGCCCAAGTTCAAGCAGAGGAACAGTCGTCAGTTCAAGAGCAAGCCACCGAAGAGGGGCGTCATCGGGTACGTCCCGCTGTTTCAGCACCATATGCAGCTGGGGTGTCAAACATATGGCCCGCGGGCCAAAACGGGCCCGTCAGAGGCTCCGGTCTGGCCTGTGAAATGACTTTACAAGGCTCCACAGAAAAGACTTCAACTGCCATTTCCCCCATCAAATGAAAAGTAGTGGCAAGAAAACTATCAATGTTGGTTCCTCAAAAGATAGTTTCATTTTCGGAATGTACTTTTTTGAGTTGTTGTTGTTGTCTATATGTTATTATGCTCACTGGTGCTTTGCTGGTCCGGCCCACTTGAGATCTGACAGCGGCGTACGTGGGCCTATGTGGTCCCTGGACCAAAATGAGTTGAACATCCGCTCTCTGTGTACCAGCGGTGGTACGCAGCTCCCTCTAGTGGCACGCAGAGGAATCGCTGAATTACACATCAACAAAATTGAATTCGTTCAAAAACACGTACTACCGTCAAACATACAACTGATACGGAGAATCTAACCACGGTTTCCAGTCCATAGTGAGCTTCTAATGTTTCCTCCCTCAGCTTTGGAGAGGAGATCCCAGGAATGGAAGGTCTGGGCACTGGTAAGGAGAACTATTGTTATCAGAACAAAGCAACAAAACCGCACAGCCTACATTTCCTGTTTCTGTCGCTCACTGCTGCTCGTCCCTCTCACAGACATCACAGTGATCTGCCCGTGGGAAGCCTACAGCCACTGGAGCTCCACGAACTGGCTCAGTGCGGAATCATCTGAGTCACAAACTGTGTTTATCCTTTGTTGTTTTGGATACATAGAACATAGTGTGCTGTTACAGAGACCTTCACGACGCTGAAGTCCACGTCCAGTGATGGGCTGTACCTGCGCGACTCGCATCATCATCACCTGTTGCTGTCTCAAACCATTAGAAACGCAGCCTTTTATCAAGAATTTCAAACTATTTCCTGGGCTGCCTTGATTTGTGCCCTCGGTTTCCATTTTGAAGTTGCAGTATGTAAGAGTTCACCAACTTCTATCTGTAGAAATAGAATTACAAAACAATTATACAGACATTTTTACGAATGTATAAGCACCTCAGTGTTAACTTGCTTTTTTGCATAATCCTAAAAAGAGTAGATTCAACATCATTTGAGCTTTGGTGTGCTCAAAAGGGAAGGGTGAGGTGATGGGGACAACATGCAACTCCGGCAGTATGTCTCCAAATCTTACACACTGCACCTTTAAACATGGCATAATATTCCTATTTAGAGGAGTTGTATCATGCTTGAAGCACAAAATATCCCATGATGCACAAAAATCAGTATCTTTAAATTCAGTGTGTTTCCCATTTACAGTATTAACAGTTTATACAAAAGACACAATCATGGCTTTGCACCCTTTCGACCCTTGGCACCAAATCAGTTGAGGGCAAAATATGTCATTGGGAGATAAAGTTTAAGATACATGTCATTTTTCTAATCAACCTTTATGGAGACACTTCCTGATCTGTCTCCCTCATTTGGAAGGCTTCAGCTTTAAAGGTGTAAATGCAGATATAGTGGCAAACTCTTTGGTCTCATCCACTCATGCAATACCCACTCACCTCTATCGAATTCCTCCTGCACTTTGCACCGGGACAATTTAAAGGTGCAGTGTGTACGATTTCGCTCAATTTTTGTCACTTCTATCTGTATAAATAGAATTACAAAACAATTATATAGACATTTTGACAAATGTGTAATCACCCCAATGTACAACTTGCTTTTTAAATAACCCTAATAGTAGCCCTTTGAATGTATAGTACATTTACACCGTGAGCGGGTCCTCCCTATGGGGGCTGCCATGTTTTTACAGTAGCCCAGAGTGGATGTACTAAACATCTTTTGAGCTTTAATGTCAACTGAGGGCTTCCATAGGTTCTCCCGCGTGCTCCAATGGGAGGGGTGAGGTGGTGGATTCCACGTGTAAACGTCGCCAGTAGATGTCACCAAATCGTACACACTGCACCTTTGAGCTCAGTTTGGAGAGGTTTTGAGTGTCTTGTCCAATCAGAAATCTGTGCGATTACAAGGAAGCTGGATGAAAGCGAACATCAAATTGGATTTCAGTGAATAGCTCCAGATGACAGTTCACACTTTGTGCCTCTGGATGCTCTCCAGGAGTCGCGTTGCCACGAACACAGTCAGAATTTGGACGCCGAGCACCACGATGCCGACCGTCCCGATCAGGCCGTTGTGCTGCTCGATCCAGCGGGAGATTCCCCCCAGACATCCGCCCAGGAAGATCACGCTCTGGGCCGTGAACTCGTCCAGCTGCTGGGCTCCGACCCCACACTGAGAGTTCCACACCGTGCCGTTCTGCAGGGGATCCACGCAGCAGGTGGCGGGGACGCCACAGGCCAGGACCCCCGGGGCCGAGCAGTTATAGTATCTGAGGAAGGGGGAGGTTTGGGGGTGGGGGGGGCGGGGGGGGGCGGGGGTGGGGGGGGGGGAGGGGAGGGGCATCCTGAGCGTTACAACGCACCACACATCTATTCACGTGCGAGCTGGTCACATGACTCACATGTTGACTTCCCAGTCGCGGTAGTTATCGGCGCCGCAGCACTGCAGGTTGGACTGAATCTCGTCGGTGATGAACCTCAGATCCAGGTCGTCCTGGTAGCGCACCATGGCGGCCAACATCCCCGAGCGCAGGTATCCTCCCAGCTGATCCTGGACGCCGTAGGCCAAGATGGCGGCCAGCACCTGGGCTGCGATGAGCACCAGCACGGCGGCGGAGAACAGCTTCAGCAGGCAGCAGTTCTCTCTCAAGGCGCCCACGCACCCCGACAGGCAGAGCAGCGTCAGCACCAGGCCCAGGGTCACCATCATCAGCATGGGGTCGGTGCCGATGCCGCCGATCTTCTCCTGGGCGAAGGACTCCTTGCTGATCAGGCCCCAGATTCCCAGGCCGAGAAACGTGAGGCCCAGCACGGAGAAGACCAGGTTGCAAAGGAACAGGAAGTATTTCAGGAAATAGTCCGTCAGCGAGTATCGGTGCATGGGTCGAAACCCGCCGAGGCGCCGCCCCTCGCTGGTCCCCGGCTGCTTAAAATCCGACGTGGCGTAGCCAAGCTCCTCTCCATCTTCTGTCGCTGGAGCTGCCTTCGGTTTGGACACGCGGGAGAAGACATTGGCGTTTGAGAATAAAGAGGCGGCGTGCACTGAAAAGGGAAACAACACGCGAGCCTTACCTTGGGTATGAGGGGAGTCGACTCATCCTGGGCGTCGTCCCTCCGCGACCACGGCAGAGGAATCTGTTTCATGGTGAAGTATCTCCACATGATGTCGGCCGGTATCAGACAATCCTCTATGGAACTTCTGTGTGGTCAGGATGCCTGGAACTAATGTGGAGAGCAGGAGGAGGGAAGTGGGGGGGGGGGGGGGGGGGGGGGGGGGGGGGGGGGGGGGGGGGGGGGGGGGGGGGGGGGGGGGGGGGGGGGGGGGGGGGGGGGTGGTGGTGTTAGGGCCTTACTGCAGGAACAGAGGAGCATGTGAGCGGCAGAGGTGGAGAACCACGCAGCGCTCAGCCCCTGGCTGCTGTGTGACGTAAGGTTTCTTCATCATGTGAGAGTCACAGTGTGGGGATTACAATGGGCGTCGTCCCTCCGCGACCACGGCAGAGGAATCTGTTTCATGGTGAAGAATCTCCACATGATGTCGGCCGGTATCAGACAATCCTCTATGGAACTTCTGTGTGGTCAGGATGCCTGGAACTAATGTGGAGAGCAGGAGGAGGGAAGTGGGGGGTCGGAGACGGGGCAAGGGGTGGGGTTGGGGTTGGGGGGAGGGGGGGGTGGTGGTGTTAGGGCCTTACTGCAGGAACAGAGGAGCATGTGAGCGGCAGAGGTGGAGAACCACGCAGCGCTCAGCCCCTGGCTGCTGTGTGACGTAAGGTTTCTTCATCATGTGAGAGTCACAGTGTGGGGATTACAAGGTCGTCACAGCATGAGAGACTCTCTCACACACACACACACACACACACACACACACACACACACACCTCCTCAGAGTCAAACCGAGTTGAACAAGAGTTTTGATATAAAGTTCTTAAGAGAATCGACCAATACATTTTTTGTACTTAAGTGGATTTGAATGAAAAGTTAACCTTGAGGACAAAAGAGAAAGAAAAATAATGTGTGTGTGTGTGTGTGTGTGTGTGTGTGTGTGTGTGTGTGTGTGTGTGTGTGTGTGTTTGTGTTTCTCTGGCTGACCAACAGCACTAGTTTTAAAAGTGATATCAGACCCCACCAATGCGCTTACACTTCCACATTATTCATCCCATTTCCGATATTTACAACTCTAGCAGACTCATTCACAGATTTACCCTCTGCCCCCCCCCCCCTCAGTCTGCCCACTCATCGAGCTCTGCACCAAAATGGAAGGGGTTGTATGCTAACAAATAAAACATCCTCCCAGGAGTCTTTAAAATCTGCCCTGTGGTTTTAGTGTGTCATCCTCTGACTGAAGAAATTAAAATATAATTGTCGGAGAAAATGATTTATTCATTGGCTAAAATTGAGGTCAATCAAACAAGGTCGATCAAAGTGCAACATTTTCATGTTGGCAGATTTAAAGGCACTTTTTAATCAGACACGTCGAAATAGCTACAGAATGAGACATTTGCAGACTTGCTTGGTCAGTCTATGAACTGCTTAATGCACAAAAGCAGGTAAATGAAAATGGACTAGAATTAATTAGAAGGGGGGGAGGGGAAGGGGGCTGCATAGCAAAATAGTTGAAATTTGATATATTAAAAAAAAAACAAAAAAAACTCTTGGAAAGACAAAAGCATTGAACCGGAGAAGTCGTTAAGCAGAGATCTGAAAAAACAGAGACTGGCGCCTGGTTATCTCACACTCTGGCTCTGCACGTCCACTGCTGTCATTCTTTCCTCGGCCTTCCGTGACGCTCCGAGCAGCAGGGAGCTGGAGGGAAGTCAGTTCCTGCGCGGCGGCGGGCGCCAAGAAGAAGTCCTGCCATGAATGTGTTTCCACACTGACGTCTATTAAAGGAGCATCTGCGAACCTCCCCCAAAAAGCACCTGTGATGGTGAAGTGAGGGCCCGCATCGGGCGTGACACCACAAATGCATTGCTCTTACACCGAAGAGGCCGTTGTGACAGTGGGCCTTTGACCTCTGACCTCTGAGGGGATGCCTCCAAGATATCGTTGTGCGAGACACTCTGAAAAGTTGAAGCGCTGAACGCGGTGGTCGGAGAAAAATCGTACATCTCTCAAATGTCTCATTACTTCCGTGCATATGAAATCCTCTTCAAAATAAAAGCACAGGATTTTTCCCGTGACTCTTTTTCCCCGCAGTCAAAGGCCCGCCACCCACTGAAAACAGGTCTGCGACCCACCAGTTGAGAATCAATGTCTTAAAGGTGCAGTGTGTACGATTTCGGCCATTTTTCTCACTTCTAAAAATATTACAAAACGATGATATACTGACATTTTCAGGAGTTTAAAATCAGCCTAATGTATTATTTTTTCGATTACCCTTAAATGAGCCCATTAATGCACATTTACATGAGGAGGGGGTCCTCTCTTCGGGGGCCGCCATGTTTTTACAGTAGCCCAGAGTGGACATACTGAACATCTTTTGAGTTTCAATGGTAACTGAAGTCGACCATAGGTTCTCCGGCATGCTCACAAGGGTGAGGGTGAGGTGATGGATACAACATGCATTTTCACCTCTAGAGGTCAACAAATCTTACACACTGCACCTTCAAAGAGATGTCGACATTTGTCCATCACAAAATACTGGAGTAGATAAGACAGCTGCCTGTTTGAGTTGGAGTTGCAGAGAGCTTAAGCGTAGGAGGGTACCCAGGTATTTTTCTCATGACCACATAATGTCTGTTTCAAAGATGACCACACTCTTTTTTCCCCCCTCCAACTGCATTAAATGTTGCTCTTCGGGTTTCGATCTCCCGGGACAATTAAAGGGACTGTAGTCGCGCAGATGTTGAGCAGACTGGATTACAGTCGGCAGTAAGAATGCTACGCCGGCTGGAGCCAACGCTGTTCCATCAAACACCTCCGATGGATCGGGGCCCGTAGGAAGCGCAGTCACCCTGCTACACTCACAGCAGCCAAAAGACATATGGGGGATCGATGGAGCAAAGATAGGGGATTATCGGGACCTCCCACTCTGTGCACAGATGCAGAGGCCAAAAAGCACATCTGATAAGAGGCTGGCTGTGGGAAGCATGTGCACGTGTGTGTGTGTGTGTGTGTGTGTGTGTGTATATAAACATCATAAAGGGATCATTTTAAGGTGTAAAGGATAAGGGACTGGTTATCTATCTATCGATCGATCAATCGATCGATTTATCTATCTATCTATCTATCGATCTATCCATCCATCCATCCATCCATTGACCAATCTCTCTCTCTCTCTCTCTCTCTCTCTCTCTATCCATCTCTCCGTTTCTCCTTTAATCCATCAGTCTGTCCATCTATCTTGCGTGTGTGTAGAGGTGTGTGTGTGTGTGTGTGTGTGTGTGTGTGTGTGTGTGTGTGTGTGTGTGTGTGTGTGTGTGTGTGTGTGTGTCACAGCCATGTCTCAGTGAAGTGGGTGGGAGCAGGTGGAGTTGTGGGGATGGCTGCTGGAATGAGGGGAGGCTCTATAAGAGACTGCGGCCAGGTCATGGATTCTCAGTGTGTCACAGCTGAAGAATCATATCACACATAAGGATCATATTCTCTTTTCTGGTGTTTGTGTGAGGTGGAAAGACCCGCTGAGAGACCGGCATGCCACAGAGAGGTATCGTACAATCCGGCACCGCAGCGATTCATGATGATTTCCACATTCACTCACAAATACACAAATCGCCCGAGAGAGTTTAGAACTCGGAGCGAGGGCGAGAGGTTTCCAGAATCGGAACGCGTCGCGTGCATAAGTCACATGTTTCTGTTTCTGTGCAGTGCTGAGAGTGAACAGGGCTCTGGTCCTCCTCTGCGTGGTGTTGACATGTGGAGCCCAGAAATGGAAACAGAAAACTCCACACCGGGACGCCGCCGCAGGTCAGGGACATCATCGCACTCACGGCACTTAGGCTGAATCGTATCCAAGCGCCGTATCATGTACGATACGTCTCTATCCTCTAGCAGAACACAGCCACGGCAGGACCTGCTCCAACCTGACCCAGGTTCTGGATAACTGGAGGTTTGCTATCCTCACCCACGTGAAAGACCTGCTGATCAACGACCACGCCTCCGTCCTGCCTGAGTACAGCAGGTGGGTGACTCTGTGGCACCGGGCTGCAGAAAGAAGAGTGGAGAACCGCTGCGGAAGAGGAGGGTGGCATGTGCAAAAAGGCTCCGTGGTGAAAGTGACACTTTTATTGTTCTCAAGCAGTCGTATGAAAATGTGCTCGTCGCTCGACTCGGTGCTGGTCTGCATACGACCGTGGGCCAATCAGAGCCGGAGGATTTGAAGCGGCGGGGCCCCCGACTCTAAAATAACGTAAATGACCTCACTCCACAGAGGCTGTGCCAGAGGAGGGGGGGAAATGTTTGAGCCTTATGTTTGGCTGAATACATCCTGGCAGACAATAGTTCAAGGCACCGACCATTTTACTTCTGTGGAGACGATGACACCAAACGTTGGGAGACTGTTCAAAGGTGCAGGGTATAGGATTTATGTATGATGTATTTTCAGCTCATGCGGTTATGGTGATAGAACATGTCTCCATTTATTTTTGACAAAGGTTTTGAGACCTTTTTTCCGAATATATTTTTGATCATTTTTTTTTCTAAATTTTCACTGAAAAACAAACTAAGCTAACAATTCTCGGATCATTTATGACTCATGAGAGAAGAAAATCATATCAGATTTAGGGAAAGGTCAGTGAGAAAAGAGAGGCAAACAATTCTTACTCACACATTTATTTTCAGATTTATTGCTCTTATTATTTTAATTATCACCATCATCATCATCATCATCATCATCATTATTGTCATTATTATCATTATTATTATCATACATGTTCCATACATTCCATAATAATAATAATCATACTAATAATAATAATCATAACAATGAAAAAAACAACAACAACAACAATAATAATAATCCTGACTTTTTTTCTTTCCGTCTTACAAGTGAGGATCTGATTGGTGGAGCTGTTATCCTGTTTCCTCTTGGGACAAAACTCTTATTGCCTTTTTAAAGGGGCAGCCTGTGCAGTGAGGGCGGAGCCTTTCCACGAAAATACGGCATGACCTCAGCAGACCTCTCGCAGCACTCACTGACAGTGTAGCGGGGTAGCGGGAACATTACTCCCCCTGAAATGTGTCAAAGCAGATGCATTAAGTGATGAATGAGCAAATGTCAATAATTAGAGGTGCTGCAGGCCTGATGTCCAAAAACATCGTTAATCTTTTCCATTCTGTCCGTCTGTTATCCCGATGTTTCCCGAAAATGACGGAGCTGCTCTCTTTTACGGCACCATGTGACATTCATGTGTTGCTTTTTGACCCTTTCCCTCTCCTCCCACTTTCATGTGAGCATTGCAACACTGACCTCTCTCCCCCCCCCCCTCTCTCCCTCTCTCTCTCTCTCTCCCTGGTACTAAAATGTCCCTGGTGGGTCCAGGATCCAGCCCCTGTCAGAGGCTCTGGGAGACCTCTACAGGCTGTTTAACGCGCTGAAGGACGAGTTAGGGAGCCTCACCAAACGGTTCGACCCCGTGGAGGCTCTTGTCGAAGACATCAAGGACGGCAAATTGACTCTGCCCGGGCGATGGCTACCGAGGTTCCACCCCAGGGTGGGCCTGAGGTCGCCGCTGAGGGCGCAGTTGAGGAGCCCTAAGGTGGGGACTGCCATGGGGCCGGCGCTGATCACAGCGAGGAGGAGGGGCCCTCAGAGGCCTTAGCTGTGCTGTGCTTATAAGGGGAGTGGGTGTGTTTATGTATTTTTCGAGAGCGATGAGACAAAAGGTCACACATTGGTGCATGGAGCTCAAACAGCCTCAGACGACACGTCTCCTCACCGAACCTTGCAGAATCACTTGCAACCACAAGGTGGCGGTATTTATCAAATTCTTCCCGGCACGTCTCCTTTGTGTAAATAAAGTAAGAGATTGGATATGAATGTAGAGCAGAGCTGAGATATAAGCTTATATTAAACACACGTTGATGCAATTCTGTGGTCTTGCTCATCTTTGTTGACTTTATGTTATCATTCAAATCAAATCAAATCAATTCTTAACATTTCGTTTACATTCATCCGTACAGGTGGAACACATGCTCATGGAAACAACAATGTTTAATTTGCACAAATGCTCCTGATCCCATTTGATACTGTGACTTTTCTATTTAGTGGGTTCTCACTCACACTCAATGTGCACAATGACACCAGATGATTTGTGTGTGGTTCTCAGGAATCGCTGACACGTTACAAAAGTCAAATGAACAGCAACCGAAACTTCACGTTTTCATCCTTCGTCGGTGAAGCGTCAACTCTCTTCCTTCACACGAATGCACCTGCAGGCCAGCTCTTCTGATTACACTGTCATGTGAGAGGTCAAGGGTCACAACCGCACACAGCTGTCCCTGAGTGGAAACTGCTGTTTCAACAACTGCTATTTGGAGGTTGTAATTAAAGCGAGCAACGTTATGGAAAGCGATATATCAAATTGCACAGAAACATTAGAAATATGGATGTTTTGTTTATCCTGAATTATAAAGTATGTGAAAGTAATCAAACACCACAGATGATGCAGACGTGAGCAAAGCTCCGCCCCCTGTCCCTCCTTCAGTCTCAGTGTTGTATTAAAGGGCTCCTCCAGCACCTCCTCTCCTCTCCTCATCCTCCAAAGCCTCTGCTCTGTCTGCACTCAGCTGACTTTGCAAGTGACAAGGCCCCTCTCAGCACACACTGCCAACATGCTGGGGACCCTCTGCACTCTCATCACTGCTCTGACATGTAAGGAGGCCCACTCACTGCAGCTCTGGCCTGGTGCTGGATTCTTCCCTCTGTGCTTTTCTCTTGTCTCTGTGTCGTGTGAGTGGTGCGACGGTGGTGACGCAGAAGCCTCCTGTTGTGACAGTGAGGAGAGGAGAGACAGTCACCATGGACTGTAACCTGGGGACAGTCACTACCTCTAGAGTTAGCTGGTATAAACAGATTCCAGGAGGAGTTCCTCAGTACATCCTGTCCTGGTATTATAGTTCGAGTTCTCCAGACTATGGTTCTGGTTTCTCTTCTCCCAAATTCACATCTACTCGTCAGTCATCATCAGATTATCGTTTGATGGTCAACAATGTGGAGGAGGGAGACTCTGCTGTCTACTACTGTGGAGTGTGGGATGGCTCTGAGTTCGTATCACAGTGATTCACACTGTGACAAAAACCTCTGCACTAAACACTTCCTCTTTCTGAGCCTCTGACACATGTGAATATAAATGTGTCCATCAGTAACTGAACTCTACAATTTAACCTGATGACACCAAATACACAGAACCCAAATATATCAGATCCAGACCTGTTCAACCCAAAATATGGAATTTCATTTCAAATGAATTCAATATTCAGCAGTTCCATGAGGGTCGAATAGAAGGTCACTATAAACATATGGGCCCATTTCTAAAGTTCAAGCATGAATCAAAGTGAAAATTCAGTGAACTAACGAATGACATTAAAGTGTTGGGCAGGATTACACAATGATCACAGGCTCGTGAAGAGTTGTGTCTCATAATGAAACTGTCACAGAAAAACAAAATAAGTCTGTAACTGAAACACGACGACACAGCTAACAAATCAAAGCCAATCGAAATACTGACTCACATGGAAACTACAACAAAATAGAATAAAGTGTACAAACAAATAAATGAAATATTAAACATGATTCAAAATAAATAAATAATTGAACTGCTCTGATTAAACAAACTTCCATCCACAGTTGGACACAAGCCAATGACTGGAATCGGTCTCTCTTTTTTTACACTTAAAGATTAGTCAAAACTTTTTCATAAGGAAGTCATAGTGTGGATTAAAATGAAGTTAAATATAGACGTCAAAACTCTATAAAGTTATACACATGCCTGTGGCCCCACTTTTAAATGTCAAACTTTAGCTTGTGAAAACTTCCAAACTAAACATGATACACGTTCTCCATTCTGATGATAGTTCTAGTTGTATTCATCATAAAATTGTTTTGTTTGCACCTTTTGACCAAATAATTCATAATTACTCCACAACATAAACCTTAAAATGCGACCTCAGTATATTTTTCTAAATTCATTTCGACAAATACATGTTGGAGATGAATTTGCACAAACAAATGAGAGAGCAGCAAACACCACAGATGATGCAGACGTGAGCAAAGCTCCGCCCCCTGTCCCTCCTTTAGTCTCAGTGTTGTATTAAAGGGCTCCTCCAGCACCTCCTCTCCTCTCCTCATCCTCCAAAGCCTCTGCTCTGTCTGCACTCAGCTGACTTTGCAAGTGACAAGGCCACTCTCAGCACACACTGACAACATGCTGGGGACCCTCTGCACTCTCATCACTGCTCTGACATGTAAGGAGGCCCACTCACTGCAGCTCTGGCCTGGTGCTGGATTCTTCCCTCTCTGCCTTTCTCTTGACTCTGTGTGCTCTTGTTGTTTCCAGGTGTGAGTGGTGCGACGGTGGTGACGCAGAAGCCTCCTGTTGTGACAGTGAGGAGAGGAGAGACAGTCACCATGGACTGTAACGTGGGGACAGTCACTAGCTATGCTATTAGCTGGTATAAACAGATTCCAGGAGGAGTTCCTCAGTACATCCTGTACTGGTATTATAGTAATAGTTCTCCAAGCTATGGTTCTGGTTTCTCTTCTCCCAAATTCACATCTACTCGTCAGTCATCATCAGATTATCGTTTGATGGTCAACAATGTGGAGGAGGGAGACTCTGCTGTCTACTACTGTGGAGTGTGGGATGGTTTTGGGACGGCTCTGTAGATGAGTTCGTATCACAGTGATTCACACTGTGACAAAAACCTCTGCACTAAACACTTCCTCTTTCTGAGCCTCTGACACATGTGAATATAAATGTGTCCATCAGTAACTGAACTCTACAATTTAACCTGATGACACCAAATACACAGAACCCAAATATATCAGATCCAGATCTGTTCAACCCAAAATATGGAATTTCATTTCAAATGAATTCAATATTCAGCTGTTCCATGAGGGTCGAATAGAAGGTCACTATAAACACATGGGCCCATTTCTAAAGTTCAAGCATGAACCAAAGTGAAAATTCAGTGAACTAACGAATGACATTAAAGTGTTGGGCAGGATTACACAATGATCACAGGCTCGTGAAGAGTTGTGTCTCATAATGAAACTGTCACAAAATGAGTTCGTATCACAGTGATTCACACTGTGACAAAAACCTCTGCACTAAACACTTCCTCTTTCTGAGCCTCTGACACATGTGAATATAAATGTGTCCATCAGTAACTGAACTTTACAATTTAACCTGATGACACCAAATACACAGAACCCAAATATATCAGATCCAGATCTGTTAAACCCAAAATACAGAATTTCATTTCTAATGAATTCAATATTCAACAGTTCCATGAGGGTCTAATAGAAGGTCACTATAAACACATGGGCCCATTTCTAAAGTTAAAGCATGAATCAAAGTGAAAATTCAGTGAACTAACGAATGACATTAAAGTGTTGGGCAGGATTACACAATGATCACAGGCTCGTGAAGAGTTGTGTCTCATAATGAAACTGTCACAGAAAAACAAATTAAGTCTGAAACTGAAACACGACGACAAAGCTAACAAATCAAAGCCAATCGAAATACTGACTCACATGGAAACTACAACAAAATAGAATAAAGTGTACAAACAAATAAATGAAATATTAAACATGATTCAAAATAAATCTATTTACCTGAACTGACGAAACAAACCTCCATCTACAGTTGGACACAAGCCAATGACTGGAATCGGTCTCTCTTTTTTTACACTTAAAGATTAGTCAAAACTTTTTCATAAGGAAGTCATAGTGTGGATTAAAATGAAATCAAATCAAAACTCTGGTGTTTTCACTCAAATCATTGAGTCACTGACAGTGACGTTAAAACTCTCTGAGATTATAAACATGCTTGTGGCAGCAGCTTGTGAAAACTTCCAAACTAAACATGATATACGTTCTCCATTCTGATGATAGTTCTAGTTGTATTCATCATAAAATAGTTTTGTTTGCACCTTTTGAACAAACAATTCATAATTACTCCACAACATAAACCTTAAAATGCGACCTCAGTACATTTTTCTAAATTCATTTCGACAAATACATGTTGGAGATGAATTTGCACAAACAAATGAGAGAGCAGCAAACACCACAGATGATGCAGACGTGAGCAAAGCCCCGCCCCCTGTCCCTCCTCCTCCTCTCCTCTCCTCATCCTCCAAAGCCTCTGCTCTGTCTGCACTCAGCTGACTTTGCAAGTGACAAGGCCACTCTCAGCACACACTGACAACATGCTGGGGACCCTCTGCACTCTCATCACTGCTCTGACATGTAAGGAGGCCCACTCACTGCAGCTCTGGCCTGGTGCTGGATTCTTCCCTCTGTGCCTTTCTCTTGACTCTCTGTGCTCTTGTTGTTTCCAGGTGTGAGTGGTGCGACGGTGGTGACGCAGAAGCCTCCTGTTGTGACAGTGAGGAGAGGAGAGACAGTCACCATGGACTGTAAACTGGGGAGAGATACTGGCAATTATGTTAGCTGGTATAAACAGATTCCAGGAGGAGTTCCTCAGTACATCCTGTACTTTTATCATAGTCATAGTTCTCCAAGCTATGGTTCTGGTTTCTCTTCTCCCAAATTCACATCTACTCATCAGTCAACAACAGATTATCGTTTGATCGTCAACAATGTGGAGGAGGGAGACTCTGCTGTCTACTACTGTGGAGTGTGGGACGGCTCTGTGAATGAGTTCGTATCACAGTGATTCACACTGTGACAAAAACCTCTGCACTAAACACTTCCTCTTTCTGAGCCTCTGACACATGTGAATATAAATGTGTCCATCAGTAACTGAACTCTACAATTTAACCTGATGACACCAAATACACAGAACCCAAATACATCAGATCCAGAACTGTTAAACCCAAAACACGGAATTTCATTTCTAATGAATTCAATATTCAGCAGTTCCATGAGGGTCTAATAGAAGGTCACTATAAACACATGGGCCCATTTCTAAAGTTAAAGCATGAATCAAAGTGAAAAGTCAGCTTCAATATTCAGCAGTTCCATGAGGGTCGAATAGAAGGTCACTATAAACATATGGGCCCATTTCTAAAGTTCAAGCATGAATCAAAGTGAAAATTCAGTGAACTAACGAATGACATTAAAGTGTTGGGCAGGATTACACAATGATCACAGGCTCGTGAAGAGTTGTGTCTCATAATGAAACTGTCACAGAAAAACGAAATAAGTCTGAAACTGAAACACGACGACAAAGCTAACAAATCAAAGCCAATCGAAATACTGACTCACATGGAAACTACAACAAAATAGAATAAAGTGTACAAACAAATAAATGAAATATTAAACATGATTCAAAATAAATAAATAATTGAACTGCTCTGATTAAACAAACCTCCATCTACAGTTGGACACAAGCCAATGACTGGAATCGGTCTCTCTTTTTTTACACTTAAAGATTAGTCAAAACTTTTTCATAAGGAAGTCATAGTGTGGATTAAAATGAAATCAAATCAAAACTCTGGTGTTTTCACTAAAACCATTGAGTCACTGACAGTGACGTCAAAACTCTATAAAGTTATACACATGCCTGTGGCCCCACTTTTAAATGTCAAACTTTAGCTTGTGAAAACTTCCTAACAAAACATGATTTATGTTCTCCATTCTGATGATAGTTGTAGTTGTATTCATCATAAAATAGTTTTGTTTGCACCTTTTGACCAAATAATTCATAACTACTCCACAACATAAACCTTAAAATGCGACCTCAGTAAATCTTTCTGAATTCATTTTGTTGGAGATGAATTTGCACAAACAAATCAGAGAGCAGCAAACACCACAGATGATGCAGACGTGAGCAAAGCTCCGCCCCCTGTCCCTCCTTCAGTCTCGGTGTTGTATTAAAGGGCTCCTCCAGCACCTCCTCTCCTCTCCTCATCCTCCAAAGCCTCTGCTCTGTCTGCACTCAGCTGACTTTGCAAGTGACAAGGCCACTCTCAGCACACACTGACAACATGCTGGGGACCCTCTGCACTCTCATCACTGCTCTGACATGTAAGGAGGCCCACTCACTGCAGCTCTGGCCTGGTGCTGGATTCTTCCCTCTCTGCATTCTCTTGACTCTGTGTGCTCTTGTTGTTTCCAGGTGTGAGTGGTGCGACGGTGGTGACGCAGAAGCCTCCTGTTGTGACAGTGAGGAGAGGAGAGACAGAC
>JAFBJT010089907.1:35264-69635 GCA_016785325.1 Chascanopsetta lugubris
CTTTCCCCCCCCACAGGGGTAAAGGGGGGGGGGGGGGGGGAACGAACGGGGGGGGAACCGTCGCCCCCGATGAAGTCATGCTCCGAGTGAAAGAGGCAGAGCGGCGGCGTCACACGGGCACAAACAAACAGCTGTGATTAAACCGGGCCATGACGACGACGACGACGACGACGACGACGATCCTCCGCTGTGACACGACCTCATTTGGTCTCCCGGTGGCCTGCATACCTCAGCTTCCAGGAGGCAAAAAATAAAAAATAAAAAATTAAAAATACCCCAGAGGGATCCAAAAATACATGGCGGCCCGGGCCCCATCCGCCTGCACGCCGTGAGGCGGGGCAGGGACGGGGGAAAGAGAGCGAGAGGAAGGGCCAGGGGCAGAGCTGCAAGCCCGGGCAGGCCGGGCGGCTCCACGGCCTCAGACTGAACAACACGGGAGGAATGTTAACACCCGAGAGAAGGTTCTCCGGTGTTTTTAAAAGAAGGAAATCACTCACAACCTCACGTTAAGAGGGGTGACGGATGTACAGATGAGCCTCAGTCGCAAAATAATCTCTGCGTGCTTTTATTTTGGAGGGTGACTTCCTTTATTTACCACTCTTCAGTCCTCAAATCACTTCTACATGTACAGAGGTAGGGGGACGGGGGGGAGGGGGGGACGGGGTGGGTAAATTAAGACTCACGGCTTGATCAGGCCGTCCGGGTCATGGAGGTCATGGAGTTCTCACAGTCAGAGCATTAGTGACACACAGTGGCCACGACAGGTCACTGCTTCTTCAAGGCAGTGCCCTCACCTCGACATGGATATTGGACATGATGTGGACAGGTTATCGACGCCTCACAAACAGTATCATTCCTAATTTGATCATCAGTCAAGGAACAGGGTTGACATTTAGTCTTGAGTTTGCCTTCTTTCCTGTGATCTCAACACACACACACACACACATACACACACACACAAATGACATCGGCCGACGCAACACAACAAATATACAACAGACATGTAGAATATTCAACAACAAACAGGGCTGAGGATGTTGAAAACTAACAGCATAAAGATCTAGACCTGGTTCTATTCCATGACTCCTAAAGTTCGGTCAGCAGTTCAAGAATTACGCCGGCTCATTTACAGTTCTATTGTTTTGGGGACATAAGTGGTAACACTTCACGAAACATCGGTGTGCATCGTATTGTATCATATCTCACGAGAGGTTTGTAACTCACTATGACGTAGCTTCAAACATATCTTAAAGGTGCAGTGTGTAAGATTTGGGTCATTTTTTTCCCCACTTTTATTGGTGGAAACACTATAACAAAACAATGACACACCTGCTTCGCCTTAATGTATAATTTCTTTACATTAGCTTCGTTTTTCTTTCACTGTTCGTAAATGAGCCCATTAATGTATATTCTACTCTACAGGGGCGGCCATGTTTTTACAGTAGCCCAGAGTGGACGCACTAAACATCTTTTGAGTTTCAATGACAACTGAAGTCGACCATAGGTTCCTCCTGCATGATCAGAAGAGTGAGGGTGAGGCGATGGATACAACATGCAACTTCACCAATAGATGTCACCAAATCTTACACACTGCACCTTTAAAGGGTACAATGTGAAGCACCGAATGACATCTAGTGGTGGATTTTCACATTGCAGCTAAAAAAACCCTCAGCGAATCCTGCGCTTACAATCAGGTGATTACGATCGGCCTTCCGTTCTCAATTCATGCCAATTGAATGATCTCAACCTAACTCTACACACTGGACCTTTAAATAGTAATATCTACTTATAGTGTGCAATAGACGACTGACTGTAACTGTATTTTTTGTGCTTGATGGACGTGAAAGCGACCTTAATGTTAGGTGTTACCACATATTTGTAAGTCTTCAATCACACAAAGGCCTAATTGGGGGGGTTTCCAGGGGGACATGTCCTCGATGGCGGACGGTTCATTCACTTAGATGTACAGTGTGCTACACATGTCCCATGGAATATTTGTCTGAATCTGACGCTGGGACGAGAGACAATGGGTTCATGTGGTGAAGGACGAGAAGTAAACTTTCGGAATCAAGGCTCTGTCACGGCTCTCTGCGTTTTAAGACAATGCAACTGCTACTTCAAGTAATGACCTCAAATCATCTTCTGTCCTGTTAAAAAAAAAAAAAAAAGAAAAGAACTGATGCTTTAAACCTAAACCTGCATCTACATCTTTCTTTCATCCGTTTGTACAGAGGAGGAAAGTCATCTTTTCCTTCCTTCAGCCTGAGCTGCTTCTGACTCTCATCATCGCGTGCACGCACACACACACACACACACATGCGCGCACACACACACACACACACACACACACACACAACACACACACACACACACACACACACACACACACACACACACACACACACACACACACACACACACACACACACACACACACACACACACACAGAACAGACCGAGGCGTCCACACGGGAGGAGGACGCGGGAATAAAAACAGTTCAGGCCTGTCGGTGCTCATCATCTGAGCCGGGGGAAGATTCTGATGAAGAGGATCATGGTGATGAAGATGAAGGAGACCAGGATGAGCATCAGCCACAGCAGCCAGTTCACAGACTTCTTGGTGTGTTGCTCCAGTCGCTCCGATTCCGTCTTCAGCTTCTCAAAGTTCAGATCCGCCTGACGCATGGAGTGACTCAGCGTCTGGTGCAAAAAAAAATAAAAATAAATAAATATAAAACAAAAAAAGGTCAATCAAATATCACAGATCAGTTCACCTGCACGTGACGACTGTATTGATGAGTATTGATCGCACACTGCCAACTAGTGGACAAATTCAGCGGAGACATGTATGAAATAGTTGAGGGGACATAAGCAGAAACACAAGAACTCCTTCAATAAAACAATAACAAACATGGTTGATGACTGCATCTTTATTCCATCACACAGTTGTACTGAAGCGCACTCGTCTGAGTCTGAAATTAAACAGGACTAAATTAAAAACCTAAGGAACTTTCTCGTTTGAAACTGACATTTGTATAATTATTGAGGGCAAAATTCCAAGAAGAATTTGGGGCCGGACTGCTTCCTCAGTCCCCGGCAGTGTGACGGGAGGATGTGAGTCACATGTGGCCGTCCCGGCCAATGGCCTTCATGCTCTCGCGGTGACGGAGCACGACTCGGAACACAAAGACCCATGGGTCGAGCGAGACGGGTGAGGGGAGCGGGTGAGCGACGGCTCGGGGAGCCGCTCTGTGACGCGCCCTTGAAAACAGAGCATTTTTCTGTGAGGGCCGAAAACAGGCTCCTGAGAGCAGCTGCGACCTCAGCGGGTCATTTCGCACTTGGTCGGAACCCCTGTGGCCCATGGTTAACGAGTGAAGCGAGCGAGTGTCCCTCCAGTTACCTGGTTGTCCTGTTTGATGATGTTCTGTGCTGCCATCGTGTTGTTCTTCAGATTACGCGCCAGGTTGAGCATGTCCTCGGCCAGTTTCTCCTGCAGGTTGTGATGATGCTGCAAGACGGCGTCCAGCTCCGCAGCCGACTGACGCTCGTCCAGAGGGACACCCCTGCACATTACCGACAGGGAATTGATGTTTATTGTTTTGTTTTTTGTTTGTTTTCTTTAAATACAGGCATGGATCTCACAGTAAATGAAGACACAGTTACACCTGGGGCAGTTACAGATACATCTGGACATCTTGGAGGAAACAGGCTCCACGAAAATACATGGATCATTGCTTTGTATTGATGTGAAATGTATTCAAAATTGTACCTTCTCCGTAAATCTGTGTCTGACTTGCCTGAGGAGAGAAAAGAGATTCAGGAAAACAACAACAACAACAACAAATATATCTTAAGCCCTGGTTCATCAGAAAACACCCTTCAACTCTTCAGCAGCAATACTGGATTCAAACGAACAACTCTTACCATTGCCCGGCGACACCTGCAAAGACACCAAAACAAGATTTATGAGATTGAGCACTGAAGTCCGTTTTCCCCCCGTTATGTGCTACAAACAACTTCAACAACAAAACGCCACAAGAGCTCGTCTGCTCATTGTACCTTGCCGAGAAGCTCATCCCTCATCTCGCCCGTGCACCGAGCCTTCGTCTGCATGTGGACCGTTTTGGTGGCGGGCATCCTCTCATTAGCGATGGTGGGCGTTCGCCCGGGTGCCAGGAACTGATTGGCTAAAGCCTTTTCTGTTGGTGAAGACTGAAGGAGAGTGGTAAAAAAAATAAAATAAAATAAATAAACGATGCCATTAAGATTTGATTGAACAACTGTGCATGAGCATGAATCTGTGACCTCATATTCTAGTCCAGTTTGAAGATGTTTCAGGGACTCCTACACAGTTCAAGTAACAATGGGAAAAGAAGCTGTGTAAAACATGTCCACTGACCAGTTTATCCGCCTCCAAGAGTCCTTTGAGGAAATCCACCTTTCTCGTATAATCAGTCAGGACCTCTGCTGTGGGTTTGCTGCAGAAAGACACAATGTTTTACACACACAAGGAGCACTGTTCTCATTTTCATCGCATGGTCATGAAAAACAAGCTCATGACTGGTGAAGGAAGAAATAAAAGAATTAGAATAGAATAGAATAAATAAATTGACAATACTGCTTTTTTGGAGAGAGTAAATGTTATTAGAACTCGGTGACAGCTGAAGTGAGGTGGTGAGGTTACCTCTGGCTCTTCCTCAGGGCCACCATCATCTCCTCCAGGGCACCAACGTACTGGGGGGGAAACCAAACACACCTTGGATTAGTGCAAAGCAAAGGGGGGGGGGGGGGGGGGGGGGGATGACACCGTCACAACAGACATGAAGTTGAGTTGCACCCGGTGGAGAAACCCTGACTAAACAAGTCAACGCTGAGGAGAGTGAAAGAATAAACGCGATCCCTCCTGGTGATCGTTCTGTGTGCAGACTATCGGGAATAATGTTCAACAAACCGGATGATCGCTTTCTATTTAGAGTGTTTTTACATTAAATGCCGGCTGCTGTGACAGTGTTCAAAGAATAGTGTTGAAAAGATTTTCGAATTATTTAACATTAAGAGGGATAAACAAAATATGTCAAATAAAATGCTTTCATTCAATCTCTCTGAGCTGTATGAGAGTATAGCTGTTAGCAGCTGAGCTGTAATGTCTCTCTACCTGTGGGGAAATGCGGACAGTCACAAAACGACCGTGGTGCACAGCTTCCTCCGCAGCTGTATGATGTCTTCGACATTTGTCCTGACACAGACTCAGAGGAGTACGTGTCTCCTCGCGTTTATCCTCATCGCTCAGTGACGACGTGGCTAACGAGCAGCAGCCTCCACAACAAACCGCGTCACCGTTGTTAGCACGAAGCTAAGCGTCCACGTTACATTTCACCTCACACACTGTTCGTCTTCACTTCATATTCTCTTACCTTGTCCAGCCTCCATTCCGTCTCCCCTCTCTTCTCCGAGGCGATAGATTCACAGCGAGATAGCAGCCTGATAAAATTGATCTCCAATCTGGACGCCATGTTTGACGCCGACTCACTGTCGCAGGGTTATGAGGTCACGGGTTCAGACGTGTTATTGTGTCGATTGACCGAACTGAAGATTACAATGGAACCCCCTCAGACCCGCATTTCAAAAAAATAAAAACAATAATAATACAAATCTCTTCTCCAACATATTATCAGAAATGGCAAAATCAGAAGTTTTTTTTGCCAACTCATGTTTCTATTCGTCTTTTTTCAAGTCCATTACAATGGATTATTATTGTTATCATTATGTTTTTCACATCGCAGGTATATGACCTAAACATCTGGAGATGGACGTCTGCACATTGTCATATAGAGTCTGTGTACGGCCCCTTGGTGCAGAAGTCATAGGCCGCGCCTCTTTGTCCACACAGGAAGTATATACAACTCATCACAGGCTTGCCTTTGATGTACACTGTCCCTCACTAATAACTAATAACAAAACAATCATATTTCTCACTTATTTGATGTACTCTCACCCTTGAGTTCTTATGCATTCCCCGTGATTTAGATCTCACATATGTCATCAAATTGACGGACCGCTCATACTATGAATTAAAAACACTAAATTCCACACAATTCGAGGAGTCAAGGTCAGATAACTCCGCATTGACGAGAGATTCAAAGAGGTTTTCAGCTTTACAAGAACGATATGTATGAAAAATATAGATTAAAACATTTCTTATTTGGCAGAAATGAAATATTATTTGATTCGAATGTGGTTGTTGCGATGTACACTCCCGTCCACTGGGTGGCAGTATGAATCTTGAAGCCGGTTTGCCAGCCACAATCCAACCAAGAAGAAGAAGTCAATCCAGTATCTCTTCCTGTTGGTTGAGGCTGTGGATGTAAACTCTGAAATAAAACCGTGTGTAGCCCGAGCTGGCAATTGTCCCACGTTTCAAGAGGCCTTGAGTTGTAATAACACTTTGAGTTTTCATATTTGTGATCTGACTCCTTGTAATAAAGGGCTCTTTGTTGTGTTGTGTTACAAACTCAGATGTTGGTGTGGTTGATGCTGCAGAACATCACTGCTGCTGCTCTCCATGCTACTGAGAGAAGAACCTGCTCCATCATCTTTTCTACGTATTTTCAAACTCCATCATGGGATAAAAGTAATCATTTCAACTTGTCCATAGATTAATCTGTGAGTTATTGTTGCCACTGACTGATCGAAGGGCTCAACTGAACAAGACAAATTTGCTCTGGATAATGTGAGCAACTTGTTAAAGGTGGAGTATGTATAGGAGGTTGACAATGACAATCAAGGACTTATTTAGATTTTTTTTTCCATAGACCTGCACTCATAGAAATATCAGTGCCATTCATTTTCTTTCCCTCTCTGACAATAGACATGGAAATAATTTCCTCTTAATTCCAAACAGTGGACCGTTAATGTAATCTTTAGTTGCAGCCATTTTGAATGTATTATATTGCATAACGTCCAATCAGTTGCATCACACTCTGAACCATTCAAACCACAACTAGATTATTTGAGTTCTCAGGTCCCTGAGTGTTGTACGTTGAGTCTCAGCACATTGTACACATTATAATTATTGTTCATGTTTTTACTATTGTTATTTTCATCTCTTATTAGCATTATTATTACATCATCATTTAGTATCGTATTTAATTCAATTTTTTTCCAATTCAATTTTGTTCTATTCTATTTTTATTTTATATTATTTATCTATCTTTGCCAAGTCCCATTTATAATCTGTAATGGTCATATGTCGCCCTCCTGTGGTTCACTTTAAATCCTGCAAGCTGATATTATTAAACACAATTCGGGGGTTTTGCACAAAAGTGGGTGTTCATCCCCTTTAATAATTCGTCACATGGTATTGAATGTGTAGTACTATATATTAACCACGAGATGGCGGCATTTGATCAAATTAGACTCTACTCCCCCATCTAGTGGTTGGTATCCAGTACTGCGTGTGCAAGACATGTGTTCGAACATGCATGTGCAGTACAACATATTAACCACGAGATGGCAGCAAGTGGCCATTTCATATTCTTCTCCGCCATCTCGTGGCTAATGTTCAGTACTGCACATGTAATAGGGGAAACACATTGTTGGAGAACGTGTCTTAGGACTTACAGAGTGGATCACAATGCTGTGTCTCTGTGGCTCAGTGAGTTGAGATTTAGAGGTTAGGAGACCAACACCCTGCGTGTGGATGTACAATCTGTGGCAGTGTTGTATGTGGATAATAGAGGCTGAAGACGGTGAATTTACTATTTCAATGCTGGGGGACTGGAGCTCTGCAATGAAACCAACACGGAATACGAATTGCCGTAAAGAATCACTTCTGTATATATTTTGGAACATGTCCTCTCAGCATCTTTGTCACCATCCTAAAAAAGCACTTAGCAGCGTTTTTCAAAGAATTCTGCTGACCGTCTTCACCATTACCCTAAAAAACAACACTTCCTCTCACCATCTTAAAAAGGCCAGTGTTCGTGTCTTTGTGCAGCTTCAGCAGAGGCAGCACCTGAAAACAGTCATGAGCAAAATAACAGGATCATTGTAGCTTAACAGGAGTCAAAAGCAAAAGTTGAACTTGACCATGGAAATAATAATGAATTCACCTGAAGTTACAAACTCACCACTGCAAAGTCTAATAAGTGAAATTCTATAAAAAAAAGTAAACAGACACTTGCCCATAAACTGATGTGTGTCAGCAGCAGCTCCGTCCACACGGACGTAGAAGAGTTAGCCAGAAATACCACGTCACCTTTGGGGCAGTTAACCTTCACCTTCACGTGTTTGACCCCGGTCAGTGTCACGCAGCCGCCTGTCATCCTGCATCGGGGGCCGTCGTCCACACTGAGGGACCCTCACTCAAACACAGACTGCAAAATAAAAGTTATTTAAAAAAATCAGTTCAGAAAATAAACTTTCTTTCAGGTTTCATTGTTAAACTGGTTATGTTTCATATCTCATGTCAGCATCTTCTCACACAAACACACACACACACACACAGGTAAACTTCATATTTGAACAAGACTTGCTTCAGATTTGTTGTCGCAATTCATTCTCATTCAGTCAGTACAAATAAAAGTAGTGAGTGGTGTGCAACAAAAACATATTTAAATTTCAAGCTGAATCAAAACAGTCGTTTAGTAGTTGTTTTTAGAACATTTCTTAATCTGATGCTGTGATCAACTTTAATACAGATAGTTCAGGCAGCTAATTTCCATCCATCCTTGGTTTTTCTACTCTCGGGCAGAAATACACTTAATGCAGAACTAAACGGTCCAAATATAAAAAAAAAACCAAAACAAACAACTGTTTGTGACTGTAGTTATTAACCACATTGTTTTGTGGCTTAGTGAGATTGCTGGGAATAATAAGGAGCTCTGTGCTCACCTCTCTCTGGTTTACTTGTGGTCATTGCTCCATCTTCACGCAGGAACGGTAACAAATTCAATTTCATCATCAAATCCAAACGTACGTCTGAGTAACATAAGACCATTATGTTTTCCTTAAAGGTGCAGTGTGTAAGGTTTGGTGACATCGTGAGGTGAAGTTCCATGAAGTCACTGCTGAAGTCACTGGTTAAATAGTTTGTGTTATTACCATTGATGGCTGACATGTTTCCATGTTTCCCCCAGAAATGAAAGCAGAATACCACTGATATTTCACTGCCTGTTAAAGGTGCAGTGTGTAAGATTTGGGGACGTCTAGCGGTAAAGTTGCATGAGCAATCCATCGCCGTCCATCCCATTCGAGCATGCGGGAGAACCTGTGGTAGACTTCAGTTGTCATTCAAACTAAAAGTATCTCGGCTACTGTAAAAACATGGCGGCCCCATAGAGAAGACCCCCTCCTCATGTAAATACATATTAATGAGCTCATTTTAGGATAACGGGGGAAAAAAACATTTAGGTGATTATAAATTCATGAAAGTTTCAGTATGTAATCGTTTTGTAATATTTTTTAGAAGTGACAAAAATGACTGAAATCGTACAAGTTTGATAAGATTAAGCAACTAAGAAAATACAAAAGATGAGCATGTGACCAAATATGGTTTATGGCATAAACAAATAGAAAGATCAACTTAACATGCTCTTTTTGGTTTGCTTTTATATCAACATCAGAGCGAGTTCGCCTTTAAAGGTGCAGTGTGTGAGATTTTGATCAATTCTTGTCACATTGAGGTGAGGGATACAATATGCAACTTCATCAATAGATGTCCCCAAATCTTACACATTGCACCTTTAAGACATCACATGTATGTATATAAAAATCATATACTGACATGTTTAAAAAAATATCATCACCTGAATGTATGTACTTTCTTTTCACATGAATCCAAATCAAGCCCTTTAATGTGTATTTACATCAGGAGTGGGTCCTCTCTGTGGGGGCTGCCATGTTTTACCGTTAACCGGAGCCGACATACCAAACATCTCCTGAGCTTTACTGGCAACTGAGAGCTACCATGGGTTCTCCTGCGCGCTGGAGAAAACGGGAAGGGAGTGAGGTGAGGGATAGGATATGCCACTTCGTCGACAGATGTGCCCAAATCTTACACACTGCACCTTTAAGGCCTCATACATGTTATCAAAACTGAGAAACCTCCGTGTGTGACTGTGCCTAAGTGAAAGCAAAGCAACATCAGACAGTTACAAGCATCAAGTTCTGTATTTGCACGTTAATACTAATAACATTCAGTCCCAACCATGCACTCTCTGTTACACATGACACGTCTTCCTCATGATCCACACAAACTAGCAGACATCATTCAACAGCAGTCAGAGGAACATTAGTGGCACATTTCAGGCTGAGCTGAAATGTGCTTGAGCAGAACCTGCTCGTCCGCGGCCGAGAGAACCCGAGACGTTCGTGATAGGAAAGGGTCGGGGGAGTTTCGAGGAGTCCTGGGAGCTTTAAAGACATAGTGGCACGGCTGTCACATATTAGCCGGTGTTGTGTTTATGTGGGTTTTTTTTCTTTTTTTAAATTTTTTTTTGTCGTCTCAGAAAAGAACAACAAAAATAGGAGAAAAGTGGCATGTGCTGCTCCCGCTTTCCCTTTGCTATGTGAGGGCGATGACTTCCTACACTGATGTTTTGCTGTGCGGCAGGTAAAAAGATGGAGGTGGACATCGCTGCTGTGTCTCGAACAACAGTCACACTGTGCGTGTTGAGGTCCTGATTTGGAACATATCTGTCTCGCATTGGCCGATGAACACAAAACTCTGAGACAACTCTGGTGACCTCACTTTGTCCAGGTGACCCTCCCTCCTTCTGTGAGCACTCTTCCATGACGACCAGTTCCGTGTTCAAGTCACTGTACACACCAAGGCACAAACTAATATTTCAGCAAGCACATGTTGCTCATTAGGAGAACTAAGAAATGAAAAGTGCGACTGGAACCTCTATAATTTCTTTCATTGAGCACAAATGTGTTTGAGAAAAAGTAACAGTAGAAAGAGGAGGCTACACAAAAAGAAATCCAGCGTGTATTACAGCTGAACTCACCGAGAGTAACCACAAAATATCAAAAATAAGATAGAAAAGGTGCTTGGCAACATGTCCAGTTAATCTTTTTAACAGTCGTTAAGGACAACAACAGTTGAGTGGACGAGATGAGAGCAGTTCCTCGATTGGTTTCCTTTGAAAACTGAAAGACACTCTGCTGTGTCGGTTCATACGTGAAGAGCCACTGTGGAATATGAGCGTCTCATGGAGTTCTGTTGTTTATCCTCCGTGTTTCTTATCGTTTCTTGGCTTTTTCCTATCATATCGTTGTTTGTGGCAACTTGACTCGACATTTGCATTCACTCATTTTCGTTTGACCGATCCTCCTCATTGCTCCATCTTCAGGCAGACGTCCTCTTCCGTGTAAGGTACTACATCCGGGTCAGAAAAGCGTCTCTGGCCCTTCGGCGCTGGCGTGTCCTGATGTTGATGTGGAGGAGAGCGAGGAACCAGGGAGATGGAGGAGGAGGAGGAGGAAGCGGAGGGAGGGCAGGAGGAGAAGTGCAACAGCAGGTCGCACTTGGGGCTGTCGATGTACAGGGACTGGGTGCTGTCCTTGCGGCGGCCCGGCTGCTCGCTCCTCCTCATCAAGTGTTTGAACGCTCGACTCCCAGGAGGAGAGTGGGTGTGAGACAGACTCGAGGCTGCAGACTTGGGGTGGACGCCTGGGGGGAGTTTAACCGTGTCCGGGATGATGGGGTGTCGGCGCCGTAGTGGATGCCTGTTGGGGGAGTCGGAGGTCGAAGAGGCACAGCTGGATATGGAGGACAAGGAGTTTGCAGGGGTGAGGTTTGGCAGAGACATGCGTCCACCCTGGACTTTGTGTCGCTGGGCCAGGTCAGAGGGTTTGGGCGGACATGCTGGTTTCCGCCTCCTCGGCTGGGGGCCACCACGTCCTGCTGGAGAGGACAAGAAGAAGGAAAGAGTGGGAGAGAGAATTAAAGGTGGGGGTCGCCGTGACGAGAACAGTAACCATGAGAGGGTGAGGAATGGAAGATCATGCAACCATGTTATTCATCAATGATTACGGTCAATTAGGAAAACAACTGATTTGATGAGGTGAGCCTGATGTTCAATTCACTCATTTGTTGTTGTTTGAGCATGCACCTTGAGCCGCACACGCCTTCAAATGCACACATGGGCATGCAGACATACTCTTGACATACGCGCACGCACACACACACACACACACACACACACACGCACACACACGGTTGCTGTTCCTCCAACCTGCTTTGTTACAGAGCAGACGTCACCGACCCAATCACCATCACTGGTCCAGACCTGCACCATAAAACACATGAAGGGCCCAACCCAGCGGCCCCCGTGGTCTGGTCAGAACCCCACAGATGAGTGAGAGCAACGGGCAGAGGGAGAGAGGGACGGCACTGTGCCTCCATACTGACCGTCAGGCTCAGAGCTGTGGGCCGACGAGCGCTGCTGCTCATCCAGAAGACTCTCCGAGCTCAGCGAGGCCTCAGAGTCCAGGTTCTCCTGGTCAGAGCCGGGCTGCTCCATCTCTGGCAGACGACAAGCGAGATCCTCTCTACGGGCGGAGGAGAGAAGTG
Source organism: Chascanopsetta lugubris (assembly GCA_016785325.1). Classification (NCBI taxonomy): domain Eukaryota; kingdom Metazoa; phylum Chordata; class Actinopteri; order Pleuronectiformes; family Bothidae; genus Chascanopsetta; species Chascanopsetta lugubris. The sequence goes on from JAFBJT010089907.1 coordinate 47,845, forward strand.
AGCGACCGGGGAGAGAGAGAGATGCTGCATCTGAAGAAACACAGGGGTCGTGACACAGAGGGCAACTTTACTTTTCCTGTTTGATGGATTTGATTCGTTCAACCAGGTTCTTCTCAGCCTCTGTGTCCGAGTCCAGAGGCTCGTTCTCAGGAACCACGCTGAGATCAGAAGCGACCTTCTCGTGCACCTGCAGGACACACAGCACACCATTGTATAAATACATAACATCAATGTGATCAATTGTATACGGAATATAATTGATTATATATTCAATAAATGTATGCAACACATATTGAAAATGATTAAAAGTGGTTTCGACTAAACTCTGAGCAGGATTCCAAAATGTGTTAGTGGGAAATACGAGTGGAGCAGGGTGGATGCTGCCTGTGGTTTTCATGCACTTACTCAAAAGTCTTTCAATGCGTCGAGGAATTTGAGAGGAGCAAAATAAAATAAAGTGCAAGCTAAAAAAAACCACATCCACCCATTGAACAGCACTGATATGAAGGGGTTTGGAGGACATTTGATCCAAATCCACAGAGGTCGAAACACACAAACAGTCTCCTGAGGTTGTGTTTCTTACAAAAAAGATAAGATAGAGGGAAAAACAACAAAAGAAGAATCCAATAAATATGCGGTTAGGTCACTGTCTTCCAAAGACAATCACTCGAGCACCAAACCCACAACCACCTTCTCCCCTAAGACAGAACAAGTTCATCCTTCAGATCACAAGAGGATTCAAACCAGACTACCAGCAACATGCAAACTACGACCTGTTAGTAAAGAAGAGTAAAAGGTATTAAGGAAAGAAAAAAAAAAAAAAAAAAACTAATAATGAGAAAAAATAAACAATACAGCCAGAGCATCACCCATGTCTAACATGCCATGCACAGGTGCCTCTGCATGGCACACTACAACACACTACGGCTACTACGTCTGCTGAACTCAGCTGATACATACCACCCCTCCTTTGTAAGGAGCTGAGAACCTGAGAGGTAAAGGCCAGCAGAGCTAAAGAAAGACAAGGAACATCGATTATGTTACCCGGGTAACGGCATATGATACGGAGGTCATTTTAAAAAATAATAGGAAGTGTACATATAACAATTCAGAGGTGATGCATGACTTTTCAGATTCCTTGCCCGACATTCACGTTTGCGGTGACGCTGCGCTCGAAATTCTGCTGCAGTTGAAAAGAACAGTGAAAGCAAATGAAATGAGATGAGGCAGGAATTTCCAACCTCACCGTATTTTGTCTTTTGAGTTTGAGCTGGTTAACAGCCAGAGCCTCGGCGTACTCCAGCTGCTCGATCTCCTCCATCTTCTCGTTGTAGCGTCTGATCTGCTCGTTGATGAGCATCTCTATACATCTGCACAGGAAGGAGGAGTGATTTGAATACGTGTGTTAACTGCTTATATGCCCGTCACGCACGCACAGCTAATACAGTAGCGCCTTCGCTGGCGGTCTTACGTGGTGGTTTTGGCGACGTCTTTCATGCTTAGGAGCGGGTCGGCGCTGTCCGGGCAGCGCAGGATACACGGGGCAAAGACTATGGCCAACGAGTTTGGAGACATGCGGTTGTGAGCCTCCTCTTTACAAACCCTATGAGAGAGTTGACATAAATGAGCTGTATGTAGAGATGATCTTCTGATATTCTTAGTTGCAGAGGTAAATGACAAAGGCGCTGATGTGAAATCATGTTGAATTGTGTCGTTACCTGACAAGATGGAAGACGAGTCTCTCAAGCGTGTTGAAGTTTGCTGTGGGAAGCTCCTCCAGCACTTTGTAGATGGCGTGAAGCTGCTCTTGCTTCTCTGGCAGTTCTTCAGGATGAAGGAAATGCATAATTAATCATAAACCATGATCACTTATCAACACTAAAAGGCCTCTTTTAAAATCTATATTCCATTTTTATTCAGGCACAATATCAACTTTTTTCTACCATAATTTTCGCCACATCTGTTTAATAACACAAAAAAAAACATTCATAAATAAACAAAATTTCAGCCTAGAAGCAGATATGAAAACAACTTGACTGTGTTATGCAAAATGCTGCCCCCTAGTGGGGAACTAGCTTCCTCACCCACTGCATGGAGGAAGTCACTGTAATGTGTGAAGGTCATGAGTGGGTCTGGCAGTTCCCTCAGCCACTGTTTGACCAGACCTGTGACGGTGTGGATGGGGTAGTCTTCAAGGAGGACCACATTGGGATCTGAACACAACAACAATAACATCCCATCAAAAGAATTCAACCAACAGCAGAGTCGTGTCCCGTAGGTTGTGTTTGTTAAACATTGTTTATCAGCATATGAGTTAATCATTAGTGAATTGCAAACACTGCCCAGAGGGGTCTCACCAGTCTCCAGCCGCTGGTGCAGCTCTTTCATCCTGTTGGCAGAGCCAGATTTACGGTAGATACCCTCGGTGTAGAGGCCATGCATCTCCACGTGTTCCAGCATCATCTCCAGCACCATGGGAACTGGGTTTTTGTCGCTGACCAGGTGACCCACGCGCACGCCAAAGTGTTGACCACCTGAGTCTTCGTCACTCTGTGAATTTAGGAAAGCATGCGGAGTCAGGAAGAAGTCAAATCATCCCTCACTACAAACGACCAACAGCATCTTTAAAAAACAATACACCAGATAGATATTTGTATTCATCTCTGTTTGGATGCATATTATGCAGAGTCCTAAAAGCTTTTCCAATACAATAGTTTTAGATGGGGGCAGAGCATCATGGAATTATAATCCAATACAAAACAGGGACAAATTATTTTTTAAATTTTAGCTACTTACCACCTGTTGTTACTGAGCAGGTGGGATTAACAATATATTACTCATCACATTAAAATGGAAATGGAGTATAAAACAGAGAATCATGCCCCAACCTTACCCAAAAATGACATACATTTTTTTTGACAAAGGCACAAAAAAAAAAAATTATGGAACATTAAAGGTAAAATCTTTATCAGTTCTAAAAATATTCCAAAACAAATACAAACATTTTCATGAATTTATAATCACTTAAATGTTTTATTTCACCTTTATGTTTTCCCGGCTAGGAATTTATGGTAATAAAGTAAGACATGCGGCATACATTTGGTGACAGTAACCAACCATGAAAAAGTTCGAACATATTCAATACCTTCAACACAGAGTATCGATACGGTCTAAACTGCACAACATGACTGATATATCTTTTAGGTGATGATACCAGATTAAATGAGCATTTCACAGATATCATGTGCATTTAGCATTTGAAAGGAATATGAACAGAGAACGATGAGAAAACTAGTCTGTCATGTAAATGTTAATCTGTATTTTCAGAAGTAAAAACAAACCTTTTTGGCACAGAAGGTGGAGCAGTCGGTGACGATTTTAAAGATGCATTTCTTATGGCACACCATTTTACAATCTGTGAAACAATTATTATAAGGGACCAAAGTTAATATCGGAAAAAAAAAAAAAATATGTTGCAAGATTGAATTGAAGACAGATTAAATATATGCATTTTTTTATTCATGTGTGTTCTTTGCGTGTGAACTCACAGCTGCACATGTAGGCCTTCTCCATGCCCCAGATGTAGGAACTACACTGGTCACAAGACTGCATGATGTTGACCTGATAGTTGACGAAAACATGATCCAGGGGGCTCTCCATCTACACCACAGACACTCGCTCAGTTAGAAATCTTGAATACTCCACTATTTTCTTAACGTTGAATGAAATGATAACACATAATAATCACATTCCATATTCAAAACTTACGCTTTTATCTTTTTTCCGCCTCTTCTTTCGAGCCTTAGCAGGCTGAAATCAAACAGAGGTGTGAGCACTACGCTTTCACATTTTGACTAATGAGTTTAACAATAGTGAATCTTCCGTGTTGTCACCTTGGCAGGTTCAGCCTCCTCCTTCTTCATCTCTCCTCTGATGAAGCCATCCAGGACTGACTGGAACAAGTTGACCACTAACTGGACTTCTCCTTTCTGCTTTTCGCCCGCCAGGTGGATGACTTTGTTCTGGTAGCTTGTCATCAGACCTTTGTAGCCGATGGTGAGTTTCTGGTGAGGTTGAGGGAGAAAGGAGAGAAAATGAGCAATATGGAGAGACTGCTGATGAAGCGCTTTGATCAGATTCTAATCCTTTGTGTCAGCGGACTCACAGTGAGGGAATACATGGCTTTGATATTCTCCCGGAACTGCATGGTGGCTGTTACAAAGATGGCCTCTGTGGCCGACAAAGGTTTCCCCCTGGAGCGGAAGTCATTGACCTGAAGAGACAGAAAAATAAAATAAAACATTTGTGGGTGAATCAGATTAAATAATTGTCTACAGCTGGTGAAACCACCCATCTCTCCTGTACCTGGTTGCCCAGAAACTCGTCGAGGTGCCGCAGCTCATTTGCGTTGGTGATCTCTCGGTCAAGAGAGGCATTCCACTGCACTGAGACTCGCGTGGCACGGCTGATCTTTATGGAGGGGTTGCGGCCAAAGCTTCTACTGGCACGGTCACCATGTGACTGTGACTGGGTCCGCGACGGATGTCCAGATGTTGAAGCTGAAAGGGAAAAGGTTTGTTGTCAATACACCATTTCTATACTAGCCCCCTGAAGGTGGACTCAAACTGGAATGTACAGGACGCTCAAGTGGCACGGATGGAACTAAATCCAAAGTCAAGTTATTCTGTTGTTACTGAGCATGAGCCTGCACAAGTCAGTATTTTGTGAGAAAGCAAACAGAGGGATTAGTTCAGGTCCGTGAGTAGTAAAGGATAATACACCTGTGTTTTCTTTCCATGTTCATGAGATGTGAAAGAGGTGAGCTGCTGCAGGGTTAGTGCTTCAGCGTTGAGCTCAGAATTACCACAATGTCTTTACTCTTGTTGATGAAACATAAGCAGTTTGATATTCTAGTGACAAAAGGAGCAGGAATACTTTCTTTTCTCTTCGCTCCAGAACCCAAAATGTCGATCCTCCTTCAAATCTGTCTTTTTTTTAATCATTTGTACATCTTGACATCTTGACATCAGCTTGTCTTTAGACACTTGGTGGTGTTATTTACCTTCCCCTCCTCCTGTCGGCCTTTCACTGAGAACTTGAGCGAGTGTGAGCTCTCCATTGTCTGGAGTCTGAGCCTCTTTGTGGGGTCGTTTTTTCAAAATCTTGCTGAAGAATCCAACAGACCTGCATATCACACACACAAGAAGCCCTCAAGAATAACTATGGTGTGCACATGTGATGATGATGAGACTTTTCATTAATAAATAATCTCACTGCTCATTCTCTTCTCACAGCAGATAATGGTTCATTTCTGAAGCTGGTGGAATGACTCCCTGGAGTCTTTTTGGCAGCAGATCAGTGACAAAACAATAAATTGTGTATTTGAAAAATCACCAGAAGTGAATTATCCTCAGAGTCTGGTTTTTAAGTGGCACATATTAGAGCTTTACTCCAGCCGGGTCACCATGGTCACGGTACAAATTGTTTTTCACATAAAAAATAAATGCCACTTCAGGGCTAAGTTACAAATGAAATAAGGCTACTATTCCTGGATTGTTATGAAAGTATACACACTTCAAGAAATGTTCTTAGTTACAAAGTTTTTGTAACTAAGTTAAGAAACTGAAAATTCTTAGCAATACTATAAACACATCTTGCTTGATGTAAACATGATGCTGGGCTTGGTATATTGCAGTTAACCACATTTAAAAAATGACGTACTGGTTCTGACTCTGTTGGACCATTTATTCCACAATAAGTCCTGTGCCAATTGCGTGAGTCAGTTCAGAGCAGTGCGTTACCTGTCTGGTGTCGACGGGATGGAATGGGCTGAATCCTGGTGACTGGATCCATCCTGTTGCTTCCTTCTAAAGGAGCTACCTCTCGAGCCGTCACTCTCCGAGGGAGAGCATAGCTGCAGGACACATTCACCAAAAATTACATTTCAGTTGGAGGAGGATGCCATGTGTCGTGTGAGAGGAAAACTTTGCACTTCCAAATGATCATCAAATGTATGAATACATTTGCATATGAGTGGATCCACATATAAAATACCTCTTTAGTACCAACTCCCTCTGGAGACAAACTGTCAAATGATGATGAGGCAGTTTCACTCCTGCAGAGGAACAGAAAGAAAGACGTATGCATGCGTGAAAGGTTGTCGTATTTTGAAGGATAAGGCTGGAAATAAGTGTTCTCTATCTTTAAACTTAATCGACAACGGAGGTAGATGAGGTTTATCCAACGTTGGCCGCGCAGATTGTTGTTAAAATACATTCACGACTTTTTAAATTTGGCTCAGATGACGAAATTACAGAATATATAGACATGTCCTCTGGCACGAGGGTCAATCTGAGAACATGTGGACGGATATGTGGAATATGACGACATACAATGGTTTTCTCCTCCTCTCCTTGTTCGGTGTGGGCGGGCTGGTGCTCTCTGAGTAGTCTCCATCACTCTTTCTCCCCTTCCACTTCTCTGGTTTCTCTTTGATTGCCGCAGGATGGCGATGCAGGTTCACTGCCCCCCCGTTGTCCCCGAGGCCATTTCTTTCAGGCAGGGGGTCGGCGGGCCGCAAGGAGAGCGAGGATGGACGAATGGGACCCGAAACAGACGGAGGAGGGGGGGGAGGGTTTCAGTTGGAGGAGGATGCCATGTGTCGTGTGAGAGGAAAACTTTGCACTTCCAAATGATCATCAAATGTATGAATACATTTGCATATGAGTGGGTCCACATATAAAATACCTCTTTAGTACCAACTCCCTCTGGAGACAAACTGTCAAATGATGATGAGGCAGTTTCACTCCTGCAGGGGAACAGAAAGAAAGACGTATGCATGCGTGAAAGGTTGTCGTATTTTGAAGGATAAGGCTGGAAATAAGTGTTCTCTATTTTTAAACTTAATCGACAACAGAGGTAGATGAGGTTTATCCAACGTTGGCCGCGCAGATTGTTGTTAAAATACATTCACGACTTTTTGAATTTGGCTCAGATGACGAAATTACAGAATATCTAGACATGTCCTCTGGCACGAGGGTCAATCTGAGAACATGTGGACGGATATGTGGAATATGACGACATACAATGGTTTTCTCCTCCTCTCCTTGTTCGGGGTGGGCGGGCTGGTGCTCTCTGAGTAGTCTCCATCACTCTTTCTCCCCTTCCACTTCTCTGGTTTCTCTTTGATTGCCGCAGGATGGCGATGCAGGTTCACTGCCCCCCCGTTGTCCCCGAGGCCATTTCTTTCAGGCAGGGGGTCGGCGGGCCGCAAGGAGAGCGAGGATGGACGAATGGGACCCGAAACAGACGGAGGAGGAGGAGGAGGAGGAGAGGCTTTCGCCTCTTTCTTTCCTCCCTCCTTGTCCTTCATCTTCCAGGCCACAAAGGTGTACTGATCCAGCTCCTTGCTGTCTGACCGCTCTTTTAGCTTTGGGCTCTCCAGCTTTTTACTCTTCGGCGGGGATGTTTGGTCTTTACTGGCGCCCGACGAGAAGGAGGAGGCGGCTCGATCGGTCTCCCTCTGGTTGTGCTCCAGGCCTCGCCGCCTCCTCTGCTCTCTCTTCTCCTGGCTCCGGGACGAATGGCCCTTGTGGAGAGATGGAGGTCGTACTTTTTCTTGTTCGGCATTGGCAGGGGGGGAGGTAGTGCTGTGAGCCTGTTCATCTGCATCTGGAGGTGGGAGTGCATTGGAGGTGACCTGGTCAGAGGGTGGAGCAGGCGTTGAATCTGGCTGCCCTAGTGTTTGGTCCTCTGAGGCCTGCTCCCTCTCCTCTTTCTCATACGGCTGAGGTCCAGCCTCAGCCGGGGTACCATTGGGCTCTGAACTGCACGACTCATCGTCATCCTCCTGCTCTTCCTCCTTTTCCAGTTCTTCCTCTTCTGTAAGTGTGCTTGATTTGACCTCCACGTCTTCCCCAACCTCCTGGATAGAGAAGTTGTCATCTAGCATCTTCTCTGTGACCAGCTCTACATCAGGGTCGTCCCGTGTTTGAGGCTCCCTCTCCAGTTGTTTTTCTTCTTCTGTCTTTTTCTCTGCTGCCTCCTCTGCTTTCCTAGCTGCCTCTTCTTCTTCTTCTACTCTCCTCCGAGCTTCCTCCTCTTCTTTTCTCCTTGCTTCTTCTTCTTCCTCCATTCTCCTCTTTGCTTCTTCTTCCTCCATCCGCCTCCTTGCCTCCTCTTCCTTTGCTTTTCTCTTTGCCTCTCTCTCCTCTTCTCTCCTCCTTCTCTCCTCCTCTTCTGCCCTCCTCTGAGCTTCTTTTTCCTCCTCCTCCTTTTTCCGTTTTTCCTGACGAATGGACTCACATCTATATGGATTCAAAAAGTCAAACATATCCATTAAGGCTCTGGCAGAAGGAATTGTTGCATATTTCGTAGAGACATAGACATGGTCATGGATGGTGTGTGTGTATGTGTTACCTTCTACGGGCTGAATGGCCTCTGACCAGAGCTTGTATTTTGGTGACACCCTGTCTTTGGCGGTCGTACTCTATTCTCTGTCTGTGTCCTCTCCACGCCGCTTGGATCAAAGTGGCCGCATCTCGTCTTTGTTCCTCTTTGCAATATCTGCGCCATGAACGCTAGGAGGGACAAGGTGATGACATGGATTATACTTTAAATCTCATTCGATAATGAAATAAATAAATGTTGCATCTTTGTTTACCTGGATCACGGTAGCTGCCTGTCTCATGTCCACAAACTCTTTCCTTTGCAGACGAGCCCTGAACCAGCGCTGGAGGAAGATGATCTTACGCATAACGTCCTTGTGCAGCGTGTCCTGCAGCTGCTGTCGTTCCAGCTCTTTCAAGAAGACCTGAAGGGATAGACACGGACAAGGATTAAGAATTATACAAACACCAATACAGACGTAGAGTTGAGGATAGAAACTTGAAGTATAGTGGCAGGTTGAGTGGTGTACCTTGGTTTTGCCAATCTGATATGTGGTGGGGTCCAAGCCCATCTTCTTGTCAAGCAGCGCTGAAATGTTCTCTTTACAAGCGGTTGCGTTCTTCGGAAACAAAACTCTGAAATTCTCAATAAACTCCTGGAAGGCAGCACAGAAGACAGGAAAGATGAATGGACAATCAATAATAGACACGTGACCGTGATGAGTAAACAAAACCTCAGGCGCAGAATTACTTCCCCTTCTGTTTGTGCTACTGTAGCGGGTTTATATTTGCACCTCTTGGTACATTCAAAACACCATATCGTCAATGCCTGACGTAACATTAGACATTACTAGAGATTATCAGATGCATTTCCCTGAGAGACGGTGAAAGAGTATGTTTGCATTACCTGGAATGTGAACTTGGCTCCGTAGCCTGACCTCCGGATACGAACTGTTTCCAGCATTCCTGTGTAGCGCAGCTGCTGCACCACCAAGGCCTCATCTAGACACATCTCCTTCTGCTCATTTATGAGGACACAAAAGATACAGATATAACGGGTCAGGTTTAGTGTGTGTATTCATAGTTCCTATTTCACATTCAGTTTAGAATCCTAAATACTAAAACCTCAACATTTAGGTGCAACTCAATGCTACGACTTTGGAGAGATTTCCCTCTACATTGCTCTTGAACTCAAACGTTTCCTCAGGATAAGAAATCTCACCTTCTCAGCATTGGAGCGGATACAGCGAATGAAGAAAGGTTCTGCCCTATTAAGAGTCACCAGGAGTTTGGTTAAAGAAGTCTAAGGGACACAAAACAAAAGAGCTGTCATTAATAATCAGGGCAGCAACTGAAGGCCACGTTTGGCACATTTAATACTCAGTATTTGAGTATGATGAAAATACTGTTGTGTTTTGCGTTTACCTGGAACTGGGCACTGATGCTCGGGGGCTTCTTCTTCTTGTGCAGGTGCAGTAGGGACTTGGTTGTGCGATCGTGGAGCGTCAGACTCACTATATATTTCAGTGAGCGGGAATCCAGCAAATTCTGCACAGCGGTGCGAGAATGAGTTCATTAACTCCATACATCTGCTTATTATTACACCAACAAAATGAGGCTCAACCCATCATATGAGCTACATCGCCTTTGATGACCCAAGAGGCATTTCCTTTTTATTTGGCTGTAATCTGTGGTGTTAGTTTTGATCTTGTAGCTTTACCTTGGGGATGAGCTGTTTCTGTTTGGTGCTCTTGTTCTTCCTGTGAGAAAAGAGAGACAGGGTGAGTCAGACGGTGAATGGATGACGTGATAGAAGCCAAGGCAGGAGGGATGGTGGTGGTGACAAAGTGGGTTAGTGTGGACAGGTTATCTCTTCATATGCGGTCAGTCAGTGACAAGGGTGGTACCTAGAGGGCGAGATACGTGACGGGCATAAGCGAGAGATGAACGAGTGACAGGAAAACGGTGATGGAGGAATGGATGATGATGAACAGACAAGTCTCACCATACTCACCATGCAGACAGCCATGCACTTTCATTAAGACATGAAGGGCCAGGAATTCATGATCATGTGTCAGGAAATTGCTCTATATTCTAACGGGCTGCAAGGACATCAGCACATACCTCACACAAAATGCTCCGAAGAACCTCACATGCCAGCACAGACTTCCAATAATGTTCATGCAGCAATAAGCAGAGTGAAGTACTCAAGGCATTTTGGCAACAGCCTTCACGAAAGCTAGACTCATAACGATCAGAGCCTCTCATGTAACAGTTGCCACTGAGGCAGGAGAGCGTTTGGTGACATTAGTGATCCAATCAGAGATGGTAAACATAACGGCCGAAGCTATCCACGGCAGGCTGATGCACAACAACCTGAGCGTACGTTAACGTACACCACAGATAGATGTATTGGGGTACTATGAGCTAATAGGACAGTTCTCTGCCTAAGTCGACAAGAGCCGATGCCGCATCCGTCTGCAGACTCACTGGAGGACGTGTCGCGGGAAGCGGAGGCGACCCCAGGACTGCAGCAGCTTGCGTGGATCCTCACCATCCAGCTGCAAGTTCTTAATGGAACTGATGATCTCGGCATGCATGTCTCTGATCACACCCCAAGTACACACCCAGTGGGGGGTGCGAGGGAGAGGGGAAGGAGATGGGGAGGAGGGTGCGGAAAAAGTAGGAGAAAGATTGGAAAAAGCCAACAAAGGGAGGAAGGAAAGAAAGAAAAACACCCATGAAACAAGGGGGGGGGGGTAGTGGTAGAACATCACGGTTAGGACACCTGAGAGGCAAAACACACCACCACAAAAAACCCAGACAGGACACACAATGCAGGATAGTTGGGGGTCTGATATGCAGACACACTTTAGCAGTCACTCATCTGTGAGGAACCCACAAATTCTATTAGGCCGCTGTTCATTTCTATGTAAACCACAAGACCACCCAACCATGCTGCCATATCCTTTTTGTAAAACAGACACACACACACACACACACACACACACAAAGAGTCACTAGGGCATGTTGGGTAGTATTCACACCCATGTCTCTGCCACTGTGGTAGTTTACATGCAGGGCTTAGTTTGACGTTCAGTGTGGTCGGCCAACTGTTTCCATGCTGGAGCTGTTACTGATTCTTGTGACTGGAAGTTGTTACTGGTGAGTTTGTTTGAATTTAGATTTATGGTCCTGTCATACTGCAACGGTTGTGACACTGAATCTGATGAGGTTAATGTGGGGACCTTTGCTGTGTCCCAGAGCTTGTCCATGCAATGCTTTTCAAACTTACCGTGATGAACCATGAAGACAGAGGAGACCAGGCAGCGAAGGAATGTGCAACATATAGAATTAATGAGTCATGGTGAATCTGACCTCTACACCTCAAGTTACTGCCGATCTGGGAGGAACTGGATGAATTAATCATATGCTTATAGCTTTAATAATAAATGAAAGTGTTCACTCTTATAAATCATAAACAAGTTGCCTCAGATCTGAAAGCAGCAGGTGGAAAAGGTTAAGAAGACCCACCAATCCAAAAATATACAACGTGGTTTTGTTCCGTCCTCCTCTAATTCCTTTTGTCTATTTGAGTAGGGGTGCGAGTGTGCCTATGAATACGAGTCCATCTCCAGCAATCCGCAGATGATGTAAGTAATCTGGGTGTTTAAACACCATGAGCCAGTACAAACACCTTCCTGTTCCCTATTTCCTGAATAATAAATGTGAGAGATGAGAAAGATATATTTAAAAAAAATACAGGAACTTGAGAGAAGAAGAGAGAATTCAAGGTAAATTATTTTCTGTGCTGGCTTTTACCGGGGTCCTGATTTTCCTCGAAGGATTGAGAACAGTTACGTTAAATTGTAATAAATAGATAATACATGGAGATGGAAGCAAACTGGAAGAATGGGGGAGAACTTTGACCCCAAATGAAGCACATTTCCAACCTGCCTGGCCTCGTGTCTTTCTTTTTCCTCCTCCTGTCCACCAAATTCACTTACTTCTTACTCTCATAGCTAGCAAAGATGTCTTCAAAGGCCTCTAGAGGGCGCTCCTCTGAGTGATCAAAGTAGAAATCGAGCATAGAAGCTCGTCTGTGGAGGGGAGAGGAGAGAACCAACTGGAGTCACCAAAGGGTGGAGAGGACGTGGGCAACTGAGATGAGCTGACGGAGGATTTGCGATGCTAAAATCCATGTTGGGTGGATTGAGCTGCAAAGAGGTTCAGTGATAGTCGGCCTCTGCCATTCGTCCTCATCTCATCCAGCACCACAAGAAATGAGGAGGTCTGCAGTTCACCAACCAATGTAAAATGTCTTTCACCATCAAACTGGAAAATGTAATCAGTGTACGCTTCATGACAGTGAGGGTTAATACAAATACTGAACATAAAACAACCAGGACCAGCAGTCTCTTCAACCTCCACAAGCAGTACAGTTGACAGATTCCCCCGAAAGAAACAAACCTGACAGTGAGAAAACTACAACCAAGAGGTTGCGTTTGGACAAGTTCATTACTTACTTGTACATTCTTTCTATTGGGGCATTGGACCGCTGGAGCTCTCCCAAAGGAGTCCTGGAGACTGGACGGACAACACCTAAAACACAAACACACAAAGGTGAAGCAGTGTTTTAATCATTGGCTGGCTCTCACGTACCATAAAGGTTGATCAGAGGCACATGACTGTCAAAATGTTTGTCGCTTTCATTTTTTTTGGTCTTCATTTAATCTTGTTAATCCACATGAAAAAAGGCTCCTACGTCAGAAAGAGTCTGAGAGCACAAATAATAGCTTGGAGGATTGAAAATGTAAGAATGTCCTAAAGCCTCACGTTTCTGCACTCTGAGCATATTCAGCTGGGCGCTGACCTGAAAGTCTAAATCACACAGCCGAGGAACTGCTGCAGTCACAAGTTGTGCTATGGCGTCTGTGATAAGCATTTTTTTTGATTGCTCGACTGAGAATCGTTGAAACGAATCTGCTTATTTTTATTTTACTAAACGAGAAATATCTTTAGAACGACTTGAAACGCAGTTGAGAGCGAAAGAAAGATAACAATCGACTTTTCCTTGTAGAAATTCAAAATCATTGTGTTTACGTACCTGAAGTTTTGGCGGCCCAGGCACGGCCAGCTTCGTTGAAAGCAGCGAGGCCTCTGATAGTGGCGCGCAGGATTCCCCAGCGAAACATGGCGACGGGGTCCATACCGATGAGTTGCCGCACGTATGCACGGTCACTGCTCCGCAATAACGCCACGATGTCGGGACGCATGTGGTCTGTGTTCTTCTCTCGGAAGTCCTGGCGAGGTCAAACGTACAGTAAGTTACAGGAGGAGACAAATCTGAAGGCCAGTTATTGTTTGTAGGGTTAATTTGAGGGAAAAGGCAGGTTAAATGTTATGGTCTGGTTTCACATTGAGCTTATTAGACTCAACGACCCCTGGAAGAACTTTGCAGTAGAGTTTACACTCAGCTACTTACACAGGTGCACACGTGTCTATGAGCAGCACTCTTTTACTAGAACAAAAGGCAGTTTGAGGTTCCGAATTTTGTCCTAGGAGACTAGCGAGCTGAAAAAGAGCCAGTGATTGAGCCAGCGACGGTTTGTTTGTGAAAATGATCTCCCTCTGCTAAAGTCACCCAACTGTGGCGCCTGGGTCCCGGCTCACCTTTATCTGATATTTGACTTTTCCAGCAAAGTGGCGAATGACGAAGGCAGGCTCCATGACCGCTGTGGGGACAAAATAGTTGTTGCCCTGGTGCTGCTGCTTGAATTTGGCCAGTAAAGTCTCATCTGTGGCGTGGGGGAAGCTGGAACATGCAGAGAGAGACAGAGAGAGAAAGAGAGAGGGGGGGGGAGGGGGGGAAGAGATAAATGAGCAACTTGACCTGAATCCAAACAATCTAAATTCCAAATCAATCCACTGTGTGAACAATAATGAATCATATTCAGCTGCTTCTTACTTGCTCTCCTCATCCAGCAGGTAGAGCAGACCAGTGGGCTTCTTGCTGATGAGGTGGATACAGCCGACATTGTCTGTGTAGTCGATGTTGTGCCACGTGATTCCTTCAGCTTGATACTCGTCCTGCATGAAAAAGGACACAGATTCGATTCATATTTCAATAAGACCTTCCAATATACTGAAATGTTCTGGTCATATCACTGAGCTTTGAGGGAAGAGAAATATCACTGTGAAAGGGAATGTAACTTTCATCAGGAGACAATTGTAGATGAGTCATGATTTTTGTAATCGTTCATGGAGTAAATCCGCTGACCTCATTGGCACAACAAATTAATTTACAAGGTGCTGACCTGTTCCAGATTGAAGATGTGATGGTTGAAGTAATACTGCAGCTGCTCATTTGCATAATTGATGCAGAACTGCTCAAAGCTGTTGGTCGCAAAGTCCTCAAAGCCAAATATGTCCAGGACCCCAATGGACAAACACTAGAAAACAAGACGCCAGAAGAACAAATATATAACGAATGCAAAGAAAATAATAATTGCAATTTTTACGATGTGCAACGAGATTGATTTGCATATATTTCAAGGGTTCGTTTGACTGACTCGAACAGATTCCTCCATGTCTTTCTTATTGAGCAGTGCGTGATTGATGCGCAGGACAATCCAGTCAAACAATGCGCTGTACAGAGACTTGGCCATGGAGTCTCTGGCTGTGATTGCCTGTTGAGAGAAGGAAGGATGGAGACATGGTGTCAACTGATATTGCAACTAAAGAGTTGATACATACGTATTACTCATATTTAATCAGGCATCTGATCAGTGATATTGGGACTAATGATTCAGTGTCAACACATTTTTTTTTTTTTTATTAGTCAATACAAAATTCTAGCACACATCGTTTAAATGCCCTCGAATGTTGATTTAAAACTGAGACAAACAAATAAATTAATGAAATAATCTAATATACTTTGCATACACTTTTTAACAATCAACTTTATTAGTGAATATTTTGAACAAAAAAGCCAAATTAGATCATCTGCCAAATCCCAAATATCTGCCTCGGTAATTGTCCCGGACAAAAATCAGTTGTCCAAGGAAACACACTGATGAGCACTTCCATGATCAAAAAAATGAGGCACACAGGGGTGCAGTTTGACAGTGTGAAAGATTACACCAATAACACGTTGACTGAAACAAGTGATCAAAAAGCAGGTGTGGTCTCAATAAAGAGGAGGAAGAAAAATACAAGTGACAAAGCAGCCTTTAATCAGGATGAATGTGAAGGCTGTACATGCAATGACAGTTTACGGGGATTGGCGTCTACCTCAGAGTGGCTGTAAGGGAGGATCAGCTTGTCATTGACTGTCACAGTTTTCCTCTTGGTCAGAGCCTCGACCAGCAGCTCCTCTTTAACCTGAGAGAGATCCCCACAGGTCAAAACCGAGTCACTCACAACCAAATGGCCAGAGTCAAATAAGGTGTGGCAAAGTCACTTTTATATTCAATACCTTCAACAAGTCGGAGAGTGTAGTCAGGACCTCTGGTGGTCCCACATCCAGCCCCTCGTCGCGGCCCGTTGACTTCCTCCTGTAGGTCACGTTGCCCAGATACAAGATGGCCGAGAGGACAGAAAAGATCCTGTAAACACAATCATAAAGAACTAGATGAACTGAATCCAACATTCATGGGACAAATGCAGCAGAAATGACCTGGATAGTTGTTTGTATTCAAGTTGTATATAAGCCTCGTTTCCAAGCTGCAGTTTGGGTTGTATTGTTGGGCCTCTAACAAGTTGCATCGGTTATAATTTATGATACTAAATGTTCAGACTGATATAACTCAATGTAGACTGTGGGGAAATAGTCAGGAATGTGGTTTGCACACTTGGAGAGACCGTCGTGCTCCCACATGTTACACTGGAAATACTTACTGTTTCTTGGTGGCGGGGAGGAAGCCGACCATTTCCATGGCCTGTTGCAGCCTCTCAAAGTCATGACGCAAATCTTCCTCGTCCTCAATCTTAAAGTTTTGCTGCAAGGAAACACAGAGAGTAATCAGTCTGTGACGATGAGACGATTAAAGCATAAAGATAAAAGATACATAAACAAGTGAATGAGGACAAAGCGGGAGCTGAGGGGAGAGGGGAATATAAAAGAGAGAGAACAAAAAGGGCTCGATTAACATGCAATTCACATATGAGCATGGAGAATGTAGACCGCCTCACTCGGGAGCCTGGAAGTACGTATGTGTAAGTAGCAGACCTACTAACTTTGAGTGAAAAACAGTTATAGTTTAGTAACAGTGTCACTTAGTGTAAATTCTATCTAAGGACTCCACAATTCTCTGTCTGTCACAACATGTTAATCTTATTAGCTTCATGGTCAGCATTTGAATTGTTAAATGTGGAATGTGTAAGGTTTGGTGACCTCTAGAGGAGAAGTTGCATGTTGTAGACTTCAGCTGTAATTAAAACTCAAATGTTGTTTACTATGTCCACTTTTACTACTGTAAAAACATGGGGGCCTCCATAGAGTGAACCCCCTCCTCATGTAAATATACATTAATGGGCTACATTTAGGGAAACAGAACTTTTTAAAAAAATTTTTTATAAATTCATGAAAATGTCAGTATGTAATTGTTTTGTAATACTTTGAGAAGTGACAAAAATGACCCAAATCTTACACACTGCACCTTTAAGTTATGATTAATAGGTATTGGTCAGATTCATTCATTCATTCTAAATGACATCTGAAGTGTTAGGTGACAAAGTGCTCATTAGCGACAGGGGCTGGGACTTTTCAAATCAAGTGATACGGTCAACCAAAACAAGCATGCGTTCACAACGACGACTTCCGATTCCCTGGTTCGGGTTCTGTGTGCTGAGTTAAGCTTAACTGAACCCTGAATCAATAGGCGAACAGCTCTTGGTGCAGCAGCAGTTGTTGGCCAGAGGAGGCAGTGTCAACTTTGGTGTGAGTATAATCACTGATGGATAATCTTGTATATTAATTTTTCCCACCACTATCAACAAGTACAGATGAAATGTTTACATTGGGAGGGATGCGACAAAAGGGGCAGCACTGTACCTGCTTGAGGTAGAAGTACTCTTCAGGTGGGAGCAGCTTAAACTCCTTTCTGTCCTCCTCGGAGGCACCCATCAACAGGTAGTAAAACACATGGTAGTTCCTGGAAAGAAAAGGACAGTTATAAAACAAAGTCAAACACCTCGGTGGATTCATTAATTCATATTCCTTCATCCTGTTTGTCTCATTATCTGGTGAGGAGTTATCAGAGGAAGTGTTTGTGGTAACAAATGAGGGGGGGGGGGGGGGGGACAAACAGAGTCAAACGCGCTGTAAAACGCTAATAAAAAGAAGACAATAACAGAAGCTCAGGGAAGGTGATATCAGTTTTCCACTCATGGTGAATAGGTAGATAGTCAGACGCCTGCCCACGAGAGCAATCATTTTCCACGCCTTGTATGAAGAAACAATGACATCATAGGGTAGATTCCCCTCCCAGACTCGACTGACAAGAAGCTCTGTCAACAGCAGCTTAATATTAACAGTACACCGATTGTAGCCTGGAGGATACCGAGGCAGGCTTCTCAATGAAAGAAGAGTCCCTTTTCCAGAGGAGGAAATCTGGATAGGAAGTTACAGAACAGTAGGGCTCTCCAAAGAGCTAAAATATGTTTTTATACAAAGCACCAACTGTGTCTGCTGAGCTGCTTAGGGGAAGATAAAACGGATTACAGGCTGGAGTTTGAGAGTGTAGCTTCTGGAAAAAGATGAAACATGACCTGTGAGAGACATGAAATGACTTTTGGATAAGGGTTTGTTGTGTCATGGATGTCTGTCAGACTCTTCTTGAGTAATTCATCAGTAATTACATCACACTGCAAATGAAAACACAGTTTCCGGTCGGACTGTGCATCATGTGTTTGTCATAATGAGTAACAGCACTGTGCCCGAGGAGTGAATGACAACATGACTGATGAGGTGGGTGTGGCTCAGAAGTGACAGACAGGAAAGAGACTTAATCATTGGTTTGTGTAGCAACAGTTAAAAGGTGCAGTGTGTAAGATGTTCAGTCATTTTTGTCTTTTGTCTAAAAATATCACAAAACAATTACATACTGACATTTTCATGAATGTATAATGACTTAACTCTTTGTTCCATTACCCTTACATAAGCCTATTAATGGATATTCAACACGCAACTTCACCTCGAGATGTCACCAAATCGTACACACTGCACCTTTAACACCTGTCATTAGCTTCATATTTGTGAAATGCACAGAGGTTAGGTTTGACTGAGAGATACAAGGTTCCCCTTTAACAGCACCAATATGTGTGGACATGTAAATACAGGTGTCTGGATAACAGCAGTGGTGCTGGGGTGAACTTCATATCCAACCATGGGGAACCTCCCCATGTTTGCACAGGGGGCCCCATGAAGGCCACTGGGGTCAGGGGTCAAGACCTTGCCGGTCCCTCCTCACCTCTCGTTCTTCTCTCTGGAGACCAGTCGAGACTTCTCTAGGAGATACTTCTCGACTACAGCCCTGCGAAAACAAAGAAAGGAAAGGGAGAGGAGAAAAAGAGTAAGGATACATTTCTTGCTCTGTCTCTCTGTGAGTATGTGGATTTTGTGCATGCAACCCGGTTTGTGTGTGTCATTTTTGAAAGTGGGTGGCGACAATAACAACAGGGGAGGAGCGGGAGGGGAAATGTGGGCAGATGGTCGGATCAATTAAAGAGTGAACAAAGCTTTTAGGTGGGATCTGATTTGTAACACTTAACACACATAGCAACAGACTGACATCTCAGGCACTCATTTGTTTTATTCCATTGCATCGTAAAATAGTCAAGCGGACGCCGGCAGGCTGGAGGGAGGTTTTATGCTTTAAGATCTCGTGTTTTAAAAGCTTCAGTATTTACCCGCTTACACGAGGCCAAGGTCACAAAGTTGCCAGAATCAGACTTTATAAGTTGAGAGGTTGTTTTTTTTTTATAGCTATGCAAAAACAACGCTGACGCAAGTCACTAAGAATAGAACCGTGTTGTGAGGAATGCTTTTGTGTCCATCTGCACAAACAAATGCCTTTGCTACAGACACACCAGATATCTGTAAAATACAGACATTCAATCTAATGTACAGACTTACTTTTGTCAAATAGGTTGTTTTCTACATCTACACAGACAAACGTTCCTGTATTGGGTGTTGGGGTTTCTGTTACATGGTCCGGACAACAGACACAATAAAGTGTGAGGACAGTTATTTTACAATATGTTAAATAGTGATTACATTGAGTCCCACAATTAAAACCAGCCCCTGGAGAGCGGCCATAATGTTGATGTGGCCCTCGGCGAAAATGACTTGGACAGCCCTTCTATAGATCCCGATGTGTGAACGGATGAAGGTGATAGCAACCCAAAAGTTAGCCCGGTTTCATATCTGACCTGAGAACATTAACACATACTGTGTATAGAGTACGACTGCTCTCAAACATTTGTCACTCACACAACACCTCCTTTCTGCCACTCCGCTTTAGAGGGTGTTGCTTTTCCTGGTGCTGCTCCACTGTGCTCACATGCAAGTGAGGGAAAATTAGTCGCACGGAGGGTTGGTGTGAGAGCATGAAAACATCCCGTCTGTCAGTGAGTAAGTCTGTTCAGAGAGCAGAGCAGAGTGGAGCGGCAGCCTCCCCTTTGTTAATCTCGTCTATTGACTGAGTGAATAGCTGCCACTGGAGATGGAGAGATAGACAGGCGGCCTTTGTTGTAAGTCTGGGCAGGGTTGTCGTGGTGTTCCGAATACTCAACTGGTGTAAAACAGAGGGTTTCCCTGAGACTTAAGGTGGAGGTGAATATGAGATGTGTTTGCAATTTGTTGTACTTCCTTGTGTTGTCAGCTTTTCAACTGCTAACCTAAATAAACACCACTGCGAGAGATACACAGTATAACCCTGGTTATCATGAGTGAAGCATACAAAGGGTATTGATATCGGATATTTTTGAAAAATACGTCACTCGAGAGCACATTTCCTCTTACTGTAAAGTTCTTACTGTAAAGTGATCTGCTGCAAATTATGCCGCCACTAATACATGTTAATCACCTGATGGTGTCATGTGAGGTCAGAGACAAATTAAGAAAGGATGACTTTTTGATTGACTTAAAACTCAACCATTAGCTTTTGTTCTTTGTTGTTTCAGAAGTATCTTTTTAAAAAGATCTGTTTATTATTCTGTCTCTTATTTCTGGAAATCATTGCGCGCTTTGTCAGGCCTAAGTCCCAATTTTGAAACCTTTGATTTTGTGGAAGGGATGACTTGAAAGACTTTTTGTCATAACTACCAAAGTCAAAATTAGTATAAATAACATTTTCTTAACATCGGTGATATTGTTTCTGTCTTATCACAAAAGACCCAAATCGCAATCCATTATGATGCAAAATGAATAATCATCAACCTCAAACAAGGACTTTTAATATTGTAAACTGTTTCCACTGGTCAAACCAACAGTGTCAGGTTTTCTTTGTGTTGTGTCTTCTGTATTCAATGAATGAAATGACATTTTTTATTGTCTCCTGTTATCATCTGTAATGATGGGAAGACATCACCTGAGTGGACAAGCTAAATTCTTCATCTTATGTCTTATGGGACACATTGTCATGACATACTTCAATTTCATGTCAGTTCGGCCATACAGTTAACTTTTTTATTTCCTCGTTCAGATCGAGATGCAACACTGGTGAGACAGAGAGGCGGGGGAGCTTCTCCAGATTCCAGGTAAGCGATACTGAGGCGGGTTACCATGCCAACGAGCACTGATATGTGACAAGCTTCCAAGGTCAACTAGTGCTAGAGGGTATGGGGAACATTCACACCCTGACCATTCTTTAAAGCCTGCACATTTTCAGGAGTAATGTTCACTATAGCTTATGAGCCATAAAAACGGGGGAAGGAACTTTATTTGCGGAAGAAAAAGTAAAAACCAGCTAATATCAAGCCAATGTTATAGGATTACCAACCTTTCTCTGGGTATGAAAATCAGTAGAGCAAAATAAGACGCAGTGCCATTAGGGGATGATAGGGGATGCCAGTTTACCGTGGATCCGAACAGCTGTCGCCACAAATTACAGCTTCAAGTGATACTCTATTCATCTTGCAAGCCGTCAGCATAAACATTCATCTATAATAATCCTATCCTCTACGTCAACAGTCCACATCTCACACAGAATGCTCATCGCAGCTGTTCATCTTCTGACAGGCTGACCATGATGCCTTTTCTTTTTTAAGACACTGCGCTGAGCAGCTGTTCCCCCTCCCGATGAGGAAATGAGGAAGTGACACAGCTGACCAGACTTTGATGCAGCGCCTCACCAGAGTTTGACTGCTGAGAAAAAGGAAGGACACGCGGGTGCTTGAAAG